>LUCH01000145.1:105206-115630 GCA_013368495.1 Paragonimus heterotremus
CACGTTCTTCGGCGTCAGCTGCTCCAGATAGTGTGCACATTAGGCCAGGTTCAACTCCAAATCCAACTCCAACTTCCAATTACTTCGAATGGTATCAGATTAGTTAATTGTGTGTCGTTGTAGTGATGTCATAGTAAAATTGACACGATTTCTCCTCAGGATTGTCCAAAGATGTCTCGGATATTCACTTGTTTCGGTACATCTGTCCTACTGAGTCAACGCCAATCACTCAAAAACTGTCAGATGACGAATTTTAGCCACAGCCGAAGCAATTGGAATTCGATTAAAAAATCCACCCTTGTGTGTACAAAAGCGATTTGTTCAAACGTTGAGGTTGCCATGGCCAACCACCCACACCACGATCGGTCAAAGTGCCACGGTTCCACTCGCGTCATAATGATGACTTAATCTTATCAAAACGCTGTCTCCATGTTTGCTGAAGACATGTCTGACCTTACCCAAACTTGCTAGTTTTTGTTGTTCGTTTCGCCCTGACAAATCTGTTTGATATAAATTGTTATGTAATTAGCCTGATGATGAATAACCGAAAACGAGGTTGTTTGCTACAAATGAATATCTTGAAGCATTGGTACAGACAAGACTTGTTTTCTGTGTCTGATCATCAGGCTAGCTACAGCACAATAAATATGTAAACGGTAACTGGGTTGAATCAGGAAAACGGTCAATAGAGGTTATGGACTACGTGTTTGTTATCAGTAACGCAATCACTGTTCCAAATCGTGGGCTTGTGATCCAAGGGAGGTTAAGTGTTCGCACGAACTACTTCTGAGCACAGATGTCAGGGTTGCACATTCCGATGCTAATGGCCTCGGCAACGATCAACATTTGGAACCTCACCATTTTTGACCTGTTCTTTGGCACTCGGTGAACAGTCAAAAGGGCGTCCATCTTACTGACAAAATGATTAGAGTCAGTCAAATGAGCAACAATCGCGCTTGTAACCGTTTTAATTACACCCGTGTTCAACCACGCAGGATGATGTTCACGCACTTATAGTAAGACCAATGTATGATGCTCCACACTAGCAAACAAATGAGTATACACAGCAGCTGGTTGTAGAACATGGAAGTTTGTCTTTGATTTGTTACATGATAACGGGTGTTGAGTGGAAACTCACGCACAGTTGAGGGGCAAGATAAGTTGTTTCCACTGACTTTTTGAACTTTCTTCGGATAACTTTGACCATGGGATCTCCCTTGAAAGTAAAAAACTAATAAACGTACGTTTAGTATTTAATGAGGATGACTTAAATTTTGACTCTACCGCCTGCATTGCCTTCTGAATGAAACGCACTGAGTAGCCATTCTGCACGAACACTCCGTGTTGAAAGTCCAGTTCAGCTTGTAAAGTGTCGGGGTTGCAGATCTTTAACGCCATAACCTTCAGACATCGTGTGAGATTACGTTTTTGATTTAGTGGAACGAAACTGTCAGAGTAAATCTACTGGCCACTCCAAATTTGTTTTCTCTACACATTTCGTTGGATTGAACCATCTTCTCTTCTTACTATGTCAACATGTGAAAATTTATTTGACTATTTCTACCTGACTCCTGGGTGAATTTAATGTTGCCATGGACTGAGTTAAAAGCTGACATAGAATTTTAGTTTCTTCAAAAGTGTCGAACAGTTCATGTAAATTGGAACGTACTACCCCACCCACACTAACATACTTCACTCCTGTTGACCAAAAGCAACTATTCGAATCTTACTGATTCGATCGCAGTGATAAACAAACAGATTGAAGTAGCCCTCTTTCAAACAAGGGAAAAAATTTTCGACAGGCTTGTTGCGGTTAAACAGACTGACTTCGAATTCAGTGACATATTAACACTTGGTGTTCGGGTTACTTCGGTATGAACTCCGACTGTCTCTCTCATCGTTATTCTGCTTCTATAGAGGGTTTCGTTGTTTGTTATTCCGATTACCCTCGAGGTCGTTTTGCCACCAGCCGATCCTTCTAGAGTTCCTCCGTGAAGATTTTCTTGGGAAACACTGGGCTATTCCTATTCGATTAGGGTGGGTGCTGCTTTCCTAAATGAATCAATGACAAGTGTCAGTGCCACAAGTTAGGGTGAAATAAAACATTCATTTTGGTTAACAAAAACTGTCGTTTTACCTCTCGGTCACTCCTCGTTGTTGGGTAATGCTATTTGGGTTAAGAAAGTCTTCCACAAAGTGTGAGATTTCTACTAAGGAAAACTTTGAAGAATGTTCCAAGTTCGAAAGGTCAGCATCGGCAGCGTCTGAAATGACAGCATTTTCAAAGAAATTGAACCGAACAAAAATTCGACGACAGGCAACAAACAACAGCTGACTCAAAGCAATGGTGGTTATTTACACGTATATTCACTTCACTGCAATGATTCTGGTAGTCATACTTTTGGAAGATGCAGCTTAATATCTTGAAAAGACAGGAAGTTTGCACCTGAATTCATCTACTGATAACACTGTCGTAACGTACCTTCGAAGATAGCTCCAGAATAGACGCCTACGGATTTCGACGGTTTCTGTAAGTCAGCTGGTTCACCTAACCTTAGCGGGTCATACCTTAGCTGACTAGTTTGGACAATCAGAACGTATTTCGTGATAGAGGCTTAGGTGGCTAACGGACCCTGTATGTTGATATTAAACGTATTCCGTAGGTGCATTAAGAATCTTGTCAGGTAACGCTGCCTATCCGAATAAGTTATTGAGTGAAATGTCTTTTTTTGCTCCTTGTATTTGTTCATTAAGCACAATCATGATTAGAAACCTATCGGGTTAAAATAACAGTGTTCCAAAGTTGCGTGCAATCTGGACTAACTGATGGAATCCCCTGATCCTTTGGTCGGTTCTAGACCAACTGTCTGTTGACTAGTAAACTGAAATACTAACAGGAAAATTTAAAACACTGGACTGTAGAAAATTTGTGGCTCCATCGCGATTAATATATTCCTATCCTCAAATTTTTGGTATAATACGCAAACCAGTTAGTCAGAATTTGAACGTCAGCATTTAACTGTAGCAAGTTTTGTGCTGTTCTCTTGTGAACAGATCAGTGTAAACAATTTACCTGCATTTGTGCTGGGCAAATCTCTAGGATATGAAAGCTTTGATTATAGCGTGTTACCGGTAGCTGTTCAAACCACATGGAAGTTAAACCACTTGATCTCTAAGTCCAGATATTTTGATCTCAAAATAGTAAATTCCTCACCTGAGCTCCATATTCCACAAAGATCACGTGCCAATGAAAGTTTAGCATGTAGTAAATGGTCACTGGATGTCAACATCATACCAAACTGTCAACGTAAATCTTCAAGGCTAAACATGTTGTGCGTAAAACAGTTTGTTGTGCCCGGTGCGACTGTCCACACAGGGTAGATTGCTAAGTTTTATATCTGATCATCTTATTCTCACAGAACTGGCGTTTTGATGGGCAGTATAATTTCTGGCTGTTTGTTTTGGTGCAACCAAGTTTCGTTTTTTTACCCTGTTGGTACTGTTTATCACTTGTTTGCTTCCGTAGGTGGTGTTACAAGTGTTAGCTTGCGTTTGGTGGGCACATTCTCACCTGTTAATATGGAATCTGTTGGCACAGTGGAGATCAGTGTAATGAACACCTATACGTTGCATAGATGGAATTAACTATCTTATCTAGTCAACTATTTCAGATAGAATGATTATCATAGAAAAATTGGCGATTCAAAATCATTCTTCTTCATCTTTGAATGGTTTGTCTTCTTTACCAGAATCGACTCAAACGGATCCTGTTGTGATGACAAGAGTTTTCAACCAACCAACCAACTAATGAAATGAATACTATCCGTATATGAAAGTTGCTGCCATTCAACACATAGCATTCACCAGATCGATTTCGACAGATTACCACTTGTCGTTCAATGATTGGCAATCGGAAAATACAAAATAGTTGTGTAAGAGAAATGACAGGAAGCGGAAGTATTCCCTGGTGGGCTATTACGAAGAAATGTCTAAGGTCCGTTGCGAGTGTGGGGGCAGAAGAAGTTATCAAATTGTGTACTCAGTATCAGACAAAACGTTTACCCGTCTGAAATTATATTTGTAAACCAACATGAAGTAGACCAGCAGCAGTGAGCGGTCTCAATCAAGAATCACCATGGGAACGGGCCTATCGTAAAGATTTTTTACTAGCATAAGAGTATCCTTTTTTAAGAAGCCTGGAAAAGTGGGGTACATCAAACCTTGTACAATAGGAGTTGAGATAGTAAGATGATAAACTGGTGCCTGCGGTAATCTGATATAGACACAGTAAGTCACGGCAGTTAAACTAAACTAAACTATTTCAAAGAACGGGATTTTCTTAAGCCTGGGATTATTTAACGTTGTGTTATGTGTGTGACTGATGAGCTTCCGTTGCCTTTAATTTAGCGAGAGTTGGGTGGAGTAACACATGATACAGTCATGTTTGCATCATCGTTTACAAATAGTTTGCAAACAACGCATCAGTCACTAATATGTAGTCGTGAATACGTTTTCCAAAGAATGTAACCAGTTGATAAGACCAAGTGAACAGGGCATTGTTGTTGAATTGAAAGCAAAACACTTCCAGATATATCGACTTTTTTCATGTGACACACTACTGATTCAGAAAACCATACTATCGAATGTGATCAAATCAGATGTGTCCGGATATGGATTAGTGGACTTTCTAAAGTCAAATTGAAATAAAACGCAGTATTCAGCGCTTTCCGGTCCAGTAAAATAGACGCTGTGTCATAAAGGGACGAACTTGCTTCAAAAGTTGTTATTTGACACTGACTGCAAGTTGTTAGTTACTATGTATTTGAATAGAGTAGTCAGGAGACAAATTGCGATATGAATTCATTTCGCACACTCTCGTCAGTCGTAAACGTGTGACTAGCATGAAAACAAGACCAACATGACTTAAATGAAACGACTAAAAGTACAGATGGGTTTGGATCGTGATTGGTACTCACGGCTAAACACACAGTAAACAAAGGCTGACAGTCAGCTGTTTTTGTGCACATAGGACCGGTTGTTGATGGCTGATCAATAAGGCTTCGAAATACTTGAGAATTTGTGAGCTGTGAGCATATGAGAGTGTGCGAAATGAATTCGTATCGTAATTTGCGTCTTCTGTTTATTCTGTTCAAATGGTTAAAGGGGACTCAATGTTTTAAATTATTATGTAGTTTGGTTTGTTGATGTAACCATTAGGTTTCCTTTGAAACATTGAGTTCTCTTTATCCAGTTAGCTAAGACAGCTAGAAGGCGTACATTACAAGATGCAAGCATTTCGTTTATTCTCATCAGTCAGGTTTCCGTCACAAGTTCACCTGGTCTAACACGGTAAACCGATTAGACAGGGAGAGGGAAAGAACTTAAAACTGTCGTCGCTGCCAAGATTAGTGTAAGGTAAACTAGAATTTTCTTCCAACTGATAAACCGTGAGTAGAGTGTTTGCAAATAGTTGAGTGGAAGACTTGAAAATCTGAAATGTCTTTTACCCGTTGAGTATGAGTAAAACTGTGGAGATAACGCGACCGGGTTCTGTACGTACTGTTTATATTCCACAAGAAGACACGTTTGTGATTGCTAGTAGGTTGTTCTTTAAAAGATAACGAACTCTCTCACATCGGTCAATGGAACCAGCTTGACACATCCAAGGTTAATCCTATTGAGAAATTGCGAACTATAATTGCAATCCAAAGATGGAACGAGCAGCAATGGAAAAACTTGACCACCCGAATTCATAAGCTATGTAAAGTAACGGAGTGTGAAGCACGGGTAGCATCATGGTCCTTTGCCATTATTCCAATGCATTTTTGGTCGCATTTTACCATTCTTTCATTCTGCATTTTACGAGGGATAAAATATCTCATCGGTTTTACCAAATTGTTATTATCACAAACGTATCAGTGCTTGTTTAAGTGTGAAAGATTGCCACTAATCGGTACGTTACAAACTTGTGTTGACCGCGTATGTCATAGTTTTGTGGAAACATTTGAATGGAGTTATTCAAATATCATAATTTGCACCCGATTTTCCTATCTGTACAGGTCGCTTCCAGGGACAAACGTTTCTTTTCTCGACAGTCCAGTAACACAAGTAAATCCTCCGTCGTGTCGACCACATCCACCATTCTGAGTGCTGTGATTGGTAATCAGTCAAACCGCAAAGGTGCAAACCCCAATCCTATTGGAGCGATACCCATGCTGCGAGTTCTGGAAAGCAGCAATCAAGATTTACGAGAATCCAGCGGTGAGAAGACCTCAAATATTGATCTCCTAGAGCCCTTACTGACTAATCCCAGCGCACGGTCTTTAGCAGAACAAGTGGACACACCTGGGAAGTTTCTTGCTGTCCCAGAATTCTCCGCAAACAACTGCATTCCGTTATCATGCGAATCACCCGGATCGCCCCAAAGATTCATAAGCAACCGTCGGCGAAGCACTTCCGCGTTGAGCGTGAACACAGATTCAATGCTTCTGGAGCTGCAAAGTCCTCAAGCCGACACAAAATATGCCGGTATAAAAAAGATGACGTTTGCCACTCCAAAGATGCGCCGGAAAAGTACAAACGATGTGTTCACCAGCTTGTTTCAGGCGAGAAATTCAGACACAACGAACGCTGCTAATCGCACAGGAGAGGAACCATTATTAATCCAAATGCTCCGTCGTCAGCACAGACGAACACTTCGCATATTGATTATTTTGCTACTGGTATTCGTGGTTTGCCGCGCACCACGTGCCATTGTCCTCATGATTGGCTGGCTCCAATCGGCTGGGTTTTGCTCCACCCCGCAAATTGCCCAAATGTGGTTACACTACACAAACTTGTGGGCGCACACCAGCGCCGTTTTTGACACTATTGTGTACGGCTTTTGGGGCCATCGAACCTATCGAGTGCATTTACGTCGATGGTGTGCAAAGCATCATCTTTGTTGTCAATGACGGGCAAACATCCACTGTCCAATTTTATCCATAGCCTTTTTGCCCGCATGTAAACAACGACTCAACAACAACAACAGTGTACATATCCCACCCTCAACCGACTCAGCTGTCACGCGGACGGAAGTCGACTGATATCACACTCGAGAACATGTTGGCTATGTTCCACGCCTATTTGATATTTGATTGGCCGGTTCCATACAAAACATGACCTTTATTTAACTGAAATCAAATCAACCCGACAATCCTTTACACAGCATTCTGTTTTCATCATTTAGGGTTGATTGGTAGTCATGCTTCAATCACTTAAGTAAACTGAAGTGAGATTTCTCTACAGTGTATAATACGCCTTTGTAAACCTTGAATTGTGGACTGGCGTGTTAATCTATCAAAGCTGTTGAGCTTATGAGAGGATGACTGAATCATATCAGAGATGAGTGATGTTGTTGTGCCTGACTTCTTGTTCATCGACTATGTGAAGATTGAATCTTGAATTGACAGAAAAACTCGGTTATTCTGCTGAACGACTGGACTAAAAAGTAACAAAATAACATATAAGAATTTTTCACTTCAAACAGATGAAGACATACTACTCCATATTCACTAGATTAACGATGGATCATAGAAGCTGCTTTAAAAGACGGGGCATACTATGACTCGCTACCACTCAGTTACCATCCCCTCGCTTTAACCAGTGCCCCAGTGGCTTCAGGTGCGAAAAATAATCGCTCCTGCGCATAAATCCGGGCTTCGTGATACTATTCCGACTCCCTTGTATCGAGACTATCACAGGTACATATTTTGCAGTTATGTGACGTTTGATAACGATGACTAAAATTTTTAAACTTTGTTGATTACTGGATGCCAAAACATATGCGCATAAAGTCAGTGATGTTCGAATCTCTTTCGTGAATTCAACATTAGGCATTTCCACAGTTGCATCACTCAGAACTCAACTAGGCCAGTTGAGAGCACATAGTCATGTGTGACAAACCAAAGTTTCACTAACAAGATTTAATTTACCGACCATTGCATTCGGGTCAGGGTAGAAAAAAACGGTGCATCACTTCCGGTGTTCTTTATCACCGTTGATACAATCGTGTTTGTTTGAAAAATAAAGATGTGCAGACTGTTGAAGTAGTTCACGAAAAATGTATGGAAACAACGAAATCACAAAGACAAGAGAATGGATAGGTCGATATTTGGCTATCATGCTGTACATTTGGACGGTGCACTATTTGAGGAAATAACTGTCTACTGAGACTTCTAATTGTTTTGCGCAACTAGGCGATAGTATCATTGGCGTGCGTTTAGGATTACCTATCACACATTTGAGTTAGGACAGACTAATATGAAGTGAACAGATTTGGAACTGCATCGTAGATTTGAGAGTAACCATCATGTGACCTCAAATGTAATTGTTGACATCAGGCGTACATCATACGGTGAGCTATTTCCTAGCCCAATTGAAGTGATGTTTGAATGTCGTGTTGCTATTTACAACATCGTTAAGGTTGTTAACAATCTAAGTAATACGAGAAAGATGTGCTAAGAAATTCCAACAAAAATAATGAATAAATACAATCAATACACTTATGTCAATGACTTAAGTGAAAGGTGGAGTTGAAATCCTCGGGTGTGTTAGTGTAGTATGGATGCAGTCCTAGAAATGTCGATACAGCGATCTACAGGAAGGGAACTGTGTAATTGATAGAGTGCAATAGTTGTCTGCTCACCGATGTGTTGGCAATCTCACTGTATTGATAGTTTGGGTGAAGAGACTGCGTTTTATTGTGTGTCGTAGGCTAATGTCCGAGATCCGATAGAATGTGCGTGAGTGTGTGACATTTTCTGAAAAAGTGCTGGGAAAATGTGAACTGTTTAAAGGCGCTGCGGCTATGTGCACGTGAAGATTGCTCAGCAATGATTGTGTATGACCTTACCTCCTGGTCACGTGTCATATGCAGCCGGTGCGTATCTTCTTCCAGGCTGGTTTCTCCTTTAGGCGTGAGAGAGGATCCATCGTCTAAGAAGCCTCTGTTTCAGAGCGTTAGTTTTTCTCCGTTGCAGCTTCAGGTACCGAACGATGGCTTTTGGTTGGTCTAGTGGAATCATTTTCTACGGCATTTTCGACCGACTGCACGCAGTGGTTTTCGCGAGGCAGTGACTTACGGGGGGAGTTATCAGAGGCGTCACGTGGTCCATTCGGGCGAAAGAATTCAGCCTATAGGGGGTAGACGGCGCTAACCAGTGAAAGTCACTGGTCGTTCCGTTTTGATACGTGTTGGTACTCCCAAATTAGTCGTGGGTGTCAGGCGCCAAACATCGCCACTTTCGAAAAGGTCCAATAATGCGCCTACGCGTATCAGGGCTGATTTGACCTTGAAGGTGTGTGTGCTCTGTGGTCCAATGAACAATCTATCGTGGGCAATGTGTTTAAACTCATGATCCACTTTCCATGCAAACTCAACGTATACCAAAAACGAGCGCTGTTCGGAATGATCTGTGTCCTGTTTGATAAATCAACGAATGCTGAGAATGATGCTTAGGTGTTGTTCCTTCCAGTTCGTCGAATAGCCTTGAGCTTTCAACGGAACTTTTAGTTGATGCTGAAACCGTTCGACTGAATCGTTGGCATATGCACGATATGTGATATTTGCGGTGCGCATTATGGCGGGTAGCTTATTGAATGCACCGAAAAGATGGGATTAAAGTTGTCCTCTTTGATCGGTAGTTTCAACTGCAACAACTTCAAAATCTGACATACTAGTACGCATGCTACCGTAGTTACTGTTGTGTATTGGAAAGGTATGGCTTGGAGCAATTTCATGCACCCGTCTAAATGTGCCTAAACGTATGTGATGGTGGATGCCACTGTGAATGTGTGAAAGTCAGGCGTCCGAGTGGGGAATGTGTCAGCTGGAGTTGTAATTTTATGGAAGTTGTTAGAGCACTGGCAAGGGAGACAGGTACTTACCAGTTCAAAGACATTGGCACTGATACTCGGACAGACGAAACGATTGCAAATGAATTTCATAGCCGTTCATATGCTCAGTTGTAAGATGTTGAGAAATGCTTCAAAAGCGATTCGACAAGGGGGTGCCGGAACAACTAGTCGATCCAGTGATTGGGAGAAATCGCCAACGTTGATCTCTGAGAACCATGAAGTAAAACGAGTTTTTTAGTTCAGGATACCGTTTGTGTTCTTCTGCCATTCTCACATAAATCGATTCATCCGACTTGGTTGATAACGTCAACGTCTAGTCATGACAAAGTAACTACGATCACTTTAGGTGATCCGGAGGTAGAGCGGATGTCACTTGTGAACTGAGAAATAAATTTGTCACAGGATAGCTGAAGTTTTGTGAGTAGGATATGCTGACCTCCAAGAATGTCATATAATCCCATATGGGGCAGTTTCACGTATCATCCATTTTTATTATCTTTCCAGTCGGCCCATTTCGAAAAGAAGCA
>LUCH01000145.1:116270-130912 GCA_013368495.1 Paragonimus heterotremus
CTTCTTTTCGAAATGGGCCGACTGGAAAGTCTATGGGAATGCGACAGCTGCGATCAATTGTGGGTGATGTTCAATCTATATGAAAATCCAAATCCCCTACTACTCATCATTTTTATAATCCTCAGGTATAACCTTGTACGGAATTCACTATGTAACACAACAAGATTCATCCTTCGAATGTTATGCAACAGTGATCAGTAAATCTATTGAGAACTTTACGGATACTTGATGTTCATGTGTACATTTGTACTTCGAGCTAAGCCTTACTGTTGGTCCCAATAAACACAAGGCAAAAACGGTCATGTGAGTTGCTAACAGCTTTCGCATTGAGAAACAATTTTCGTTTATCCTTTTGCAACCGAAGTACTAAACTCAAGAATGTTTCTCAACAAACCTAGTTGATATCCCCTTGTATAAACCCTCGTAATGTGAAGCCAGCTTGTTAAACGCTATCGTGGTAACCTCATAATAATTAAGATAGTTGAATCCACTCCCACCGTTCAAGCACAATTTTAAGTGGACAGGGTTCTACTTTTCTGCGAATAGCCGTAGTTTAATAAACACTTACATATTCTAGCTCTAATCGATAACCACATGCACAAATTTTCTCGGTCAAGTTGAGATAACTGACCCTACTGATTCAATTGATCAAAATTCTGGGTAATGATTGACGTTCTGGACTGTGGACGGAGGCTCAGCTATGATGATTTGATGACATTCTATATAGGGTGGAAATGGAGGTTGTTAACATGCTCGCCTCACACAAATGCTGATCTGGACAAGGATGTGTACTGATGGTACATTCTGGTTAGACTGAAACTCGATGTTAAAGCTTCTTCTTTTCGAAATGGGCTATCCAAAATGTATATTTGAATGTGAGACTTAAAATGAACTAGTAAATATCTGACAATCAAAATTACGTTTGTACGCTTACGATTACCATAGTTGAACAGTCTCCGGAACCTAAGTTGACTATGTTATTGAGACAACATCATAGTTATTCGCATCAGATATATCAGCTGTTAGAGGGTGGACAAACCACAACCTCTTGAACTTACAGGCTAGGTTTACCTTAACTACTGTAATACACTGGTGGAACAAGATATTTTTCAGCCAAACCAATCAAAGTGTAGCTCACTGACGAAGCCTATACAGTTAATGGTCTTGTTTGTTAGTCTAATTTTCCCTGCTCCAAAATGTAGAAGTCGTGACTGCATCCAGGAAAACATACAATCTAGCGTTTATGGCTGAATGTGTCACCTGTGAGGTTGAAGATCACATTGGTGACATTGAATAAAATTTATAAAGTCCGGCAGTTTAGGATATTTTGTCATAGATTTGAACTTTATGGACCACACCACCTTCCAATGGTAACGAAACCTTTAGGTCTGAGATGAACTAAACTTCCGGGCAGAAGCAAACGGGACTGGCGGGGAATAAACACCAATTGTGAAGTCATAGCTTCTCGCTAAACCCTGCACACCGGCTTTAATATGTCGTCCGACTTAACGAAATTCACCGGGAGCGCCAGTCTGACCGATGAACTTCTCCGGGCTATACTGTTTACCGTAAATTGTTTAGCTAAATGCGTCCGCGAATGTAGTAAACAAATATTCGTGGCATTTAAACTGGATCAAATATGAATTCCTACTACTCACGCTTCAACTGTCTTGTTTGATGAAGTAACGTATATAGTTATCTACCTCGGGGATACTTGCCCACAAGTGCATATCTGCGGCATGACGGAAGGAGCACTTCCCTCTGTTTCAATGGAAATGGTTTACGGAACACACATGACCGTGATACTTTCGAAGGACGGAATCTATATACAACCACACTTGGGCATAGCATATAAAATTTTTTTTCTGCTTCCCAATCACATGAATATCATGAAAACGTTTGATGGAATGACATTGTTTAGATAAATATTTGGTTAATTCCTTTAGCTCATACTGTGACGAGTTTTCCAACACTACTTTCTCATATCCTTGCTGACTGAAACTTTCGAACGTTCGCTTCGGCGGGTTCACAAAATTTGCATTAATCCTTCGAAATATATTTCGTCCCTTTGTTTGAAAACATGATCGTATCATCTCGATATAAAACGAACAAGTGTTACACAAACAATAAAACTCATGGTATACTGCCTGTAAATTCATCAACTATCTAGCCAGTAGTCTACGATGTTTTTCAGAACAGTTTTCGGGTCATAGTTGTAAGCTGAGCACTCCGAAAGCACTGTTCAATGAAACATCAATCACTTACGTGATGTGTGGGACGGGCGTATTGTATTATCATTTCGCTGGGAATTGGCAGCCCAATGAATTTTTACATCAACGTTACATAGGAAAAACAGATTGATGGCTACCTCAGCAGGTGGAAGAATACGTCCCGAACTGGCTAGAACAAATCATGACACAACAATCCGAAACGGGTGAATCGGTTACTCGAAGCCCTCCATCATTGATTGTCAGACACTTCATGACAACATGTCACCAGAGTGACCCACATAAATCACTGATAAATAGTCGGGGATTTGGTTAATTTCATGCTGAACATCACCCACAACTGATCGCAGCTGTCGCACTCCCATAGACATTCCAGTCAGCCCATTTTGAACAGCAGAAGCACTAGACTCGAGTTTCGCTCTGATTAGGGCTCGTCAACAGTGCATATCCTCACCACTGCCGGGACTAGAACCACGGACACGCTGTTCATGAGGCATCCGTGTTTACCACTGCGTCATTACTCACAAGCAAAAGTGGTTGAGCGTTCGCACATGATAATTTGGTGGTGCCTAACGTGAGGTCAGTGGCGCAGTGATAAACACGGCTGCTTCACAAACAGCGTAGCCGTGGTTCTAGTCCCGGCAGTGTTGAGGATATCCACATAAATCATTCAAAATAGTGTTACGCCATCAAAACCCGAAGCTACTGGCTTTTAGCGAAACTTTATTGATCAGATCTCACCAGCTGGCGCTATGTGCACAAAAGTGGTCGAAACCACCTATAGAGTTGTCGTGGTGGTGATGACATAATACGTGATGTGAATGTATGCCTATCCATACCCTGCCTATCTCTAATTTTCTGTCATACATAACTTGCATGTTTTACATTTGCAGCTGATGACAGTAAACGAAATGTTAACATATTGCAACATGTCTTCTTTCTGCACTAACGAAGTTATTAAACGGAACACAGTGTTTCATGTTACATTTTGGTTTCTATTCCAGACTGTCAGCTTATCCAATCGAGTTGCTAAAGATTTATCGCAAGCCACCAAACAATGCCTTCTACTAATTCGGTGTGGACAAATAACCACATCCTTTCGGATGTCATGTAATTGTATAATACGCAACTTTGATTTTGAGTAGTACAATACGACTCACACGTGCGAAAATCAAAGGGTAGTTCCCAACGTCAGGAAGAGTAGGGACTAGCAACGACCACTGGGAACATGTATATGCAATATGCGCGACGTTTCAAGAAAAGGGATTTGGCTACACCACTGTGAAATATGTGAATACACGGCTGCCATGTGATGTAGAGTTTACGTTTGTTTCATATTTCCATATACAACGAACAGTTTCCCAGGCCAAGCGCCGTTTTGATTACAAAAATGTTAGTGATCAATCCAGATATCACGTCAATTCAAGTAGGATTCTGTTCCGTTTACATGACAATGTATCACTGATATGGATAATCCTTTCTATGTTCCATTCACTCCCGATATTTCTGGACTGAATGCTATCTCGGCTAGGCTACCCTCCACATCATTCTATGGACTGCAACCAGGTTTCCTTTGGTGCCTGTTTTTCAGTCTATTTTCCAAGTTTTGGCCAAAGCATTGACTTCATTTCTGTAATTTTTCTGATTCTGTTTCATGTCCATTTTATAATCTGATGTTTATCTCATCTCCGGTTTTCGTCTTCTGACAACTTTTTCAATCACTTTGGTGTTCTTTCGTCAATTGGCACTGTATGATTGTAGTCTATCTGTACAATAGCAGAGCCATTTTCTATGGGCTTTGGTGTAGTTGTGAAACTGTAAAAAAGCACGTTTTACTCGCCGAATCAAGTCACTTTGTATACAGTCACAATTTTCTTAGTCCCGTTTGGATTTGATATGCATGCAGGTATGCACAGTGTTGGGGAGCAAAAGGGGAAACATACGTAAACTGTTTAACACAAATATAGTAAATTCATATGGACTATTTGTAGACATTCTGATGAATAAATATTCGGAACAGAAGCAAATAGCAGACTGTCACTCCATAACATATCACATGTTAAAACAAGTAACTCCACTGCTGACTAGAAACTAACTGCGTATATAATTTCGTCGCGGAGTGTGCAACTCAACAATCATCTCCTTTAGGTAACACTGCAGGTAATGCATAAGATCACGTGTTCATTCATGAATGTGTCATAATCAAACAAGTCAGACAGTAATTTTCTCACATGTACACAGGAGTTTCTTGATGCAGTTAGCGGTTACACTCCAGTCCGGAAAAATCTTTGTTCATTTAAACTTCTCTTGTTGTGAAACGAAGCTACCGCTAACTGTCACGGAATTTGTGTCAACCATTGGCAAGTCGGTATATGCTTTGGCAACAATACCTTGTTTACTTGATTATGACCAGTCAACCCCGAGCATGACCGTCCTGGCTTATCCTGTTCTGGTCATCTTATCTCCTAGTTAGCATGTGTTAGCCGTTGTCACCATCTTTCAATCATTCTGCCTTGTTTATCTGGTTGTTTTTGATCACTTCTCATTGCTTCCAGTCAATGGCTGTCTGATAGACTAAGATGCTGCCACCGACACTGACAACAACATCGAATCCGCTACATAAACCTTGGCCCCGTGAAATATTATCACATCCGGTCGCCTATTGTTATTACTGAACAATGCCAGACAGGTATGTCAGACATCAGAGCACATCAACATTCAGGTGTCAACATCCGGATTTGCGATTCAGTTTTAATCGATATACTCACTTGGGTCACAAGACGACAAAGCAAAACAAATGTGTGTTCTCTGCACGTAGCCTATGAACTGGCTAAGCACAATAAGAAACAGTAAAAACGAAGAGTTCCTTCTGAGTTCGGTCATTGCTGACTAAAACACCCGGAAGATATAATATATACATATTTCTCACTGCATTTTTGAGAAACACAAATTGAGTTAGCGACTTACGTACATACCTTAGTCAGTTCAATGATCTACGAACTGTATAGGCATTTTACAAGTGAATGATGTAGTGGTGAACACGGTTGCTTGCTCATGTAAGCGTGGCCGTGGTTCAAGTCCAGGCAGTGGTGAGGATATGCACTATTGACGAGCTCTAATCAGAGCGAACCTCGAGTCTAGAGCTTCTGCTGTTCAAAATGGCCTGACTGGAATGTCTATGGGAATGCGACAGCTGCGATCAATTGTGGGTGATGTTCAACATGAAATTAACCAAATCTCCGACCACTCACCCTATTTTTCTATTATGAATAACTGGCAACACAATTGTCTATATCATCTATGGCTCCGTTTGTTTAGTAATTACAAGACCTTCCCAGTTGATTACTTGTTAATTGATTAGCTCGGAATAACTTGATCTCGGAGTCTGTCCTGATCACTACGTCATGTTCGTGTAACAGTTTTATTGTACTGTTGTACTCTGTGCACTTCTAGAACGAAATGTTATACTATCAACAGGCTAGTTGAACCAATTTTCCGTTGTGGTGATGTTTTTTGAGATGTTGGTTAAATTGTACGGTTTCAGCACCTTATTTCTTGCCAAAGGAATACATAATAAGATTAGACCAGCACGGATTCCTAATTGGAAAACGCTCAACCAATAAGAGCCCACGCATTAACTGTTGCACGCGAAACTTAGACCGATCGAAGTTAGCAATTCATATGGCGAACAGTTGCTAAGTCGGATTTGGTTGTAGCAGATTGCGAGTTAAACAACTTGTTTGAACGCTTGTCAGTCTTAACTTAAATACTCGCGTCAAGGCCATGGGAAGTAGAAATGGAAGGATCAGTCGAAAGGAAACACGCTTGTTATTCAGTAGTACTCGTTAATGTAAGTACTATCGCCCCTCGAATTTGAATTTGCTGCCTGTAACTCAGACCCGCTTTGTTCCTATATCCTAGATACAGTAACTCAGTGGACGACCTCCTACCTGTCTGCTGCATCATGCATTGTCTCAACACACCTTGGTTTCTTAATCTCAGCAAAAATATAGGTTGTAACCGGCTTAAACGAGGATATATGGCGATCAAGTTCTTCCCGTTATGTGACGCTGACTTTTGAAGACGTACTGATCGATTTTTAATTAGTATAGAGTTTGCCTCCATGTAGTTGAGCAGCAACGTTGGTTACTGATCCTCCCTATGTAGAACATGTTGTGTTAATCAAAATCTGCAGCCAGTTGGTCTTGAAACGATACTGCCACTTGTGATTAGGTCAGCAGTTTGGTAAACGTAACAGATCGGGACAGCAAAACATTTTTTAGAATAATTTATGGAGATTTTCACTCCGGAGCATTTTCCACAATGTTGTCCACCCTGACAAACAAACAGACGCAAGGAACTGTGCTTCTGTTTGAAAAAGTCGTGTATTGCTTGTTGAAAGCGTTGTAGGGTGAGCTACAAAGGAAATCAACTGACTCAAACGGTTTAGAAAGGTTGCCAGCATTAGGTCAATTATGGACGAAATGAATGCATTTGTGGGGTGAATTGATCGTAACTTACAAGTTTGTGTACACTATTGATAACTCATCAACACACATTTCTTTTTTAAATAGCGAGGGGCCACCAAGTGGTCTCTTGCGCTACTTGGGTTTTAACTGAGTAGGCTTCGTATAAGGAAAACTTACAGTCGCCTACGGTCCCCTTACTATGATACGCACTGTTTCACTCGACTGACATGTTCAGGGCTTAAACTGGTTAGCACGTATTAGGAGAGGAACCAGAACTTCAGTTCTCCTGGCTACCTCCATTACGCGCAAGTCACCAAACGAATGAGTTCGTATTTGTACATACTGTTTTTGTTACTGTCTGTTCGTGTGTGTTCCTCGGTTACATAAGTTTGATTTTTCTTTGCGTTGACATGCCACATGCCCTCGTCTTGATGTTTACTCACTACGCGTCTGAGAACTGTTCACCATGCGGTATTCGTGAGTTAACTCGTAGTCGGGGAGGCACAAATCAATGATTATTTCTAAATCTGAGAACATGTGAACTCGTAACATTTAGCACGAATAAGAGACTACTTTTTTTAAATATATGATTTGTATAAGGGTCTTTTATATATGAAGATGGTGATGACGATAATGTTGATAATAATTGTTGGATCTGTTGAAGTTTGTCTGGTACGTTAATCGTCGTGTGTTTGGTATGGTGCGGAGCGATGAATTCGTTGAAGCTGGTTTGTAGAAAGCCTATCCTTAATTTGCCATTATCTGCATTTGGTGTGTGTACTAAACGATCATAGCGAATTTTGTACCATAATTGTACATAGAATGTTTGCTTCCTTTTTTATAACTACCATTGTTTATCTGCTGAAACTTCCTTCTTGGTATTGTTTTATACGTTCTCATCTTCATCTGTACTCGATTGTTTAAATGAGCTCATTGCCCGTTGACTGGTGGCAATTTTCAGATTCGTGTTTGGTTGCATTATTCTGAACGCTTTTCTGTCAGATAATTTGTATGTCCGATTCACTCACATTCAATGTGAGAGAGCACGTACATCGTAATCTTATCAACCAGTACCGTATACATTCCAATCCTTTCGACCACCTTTTATTACGTCTTTTAGACTTGGAAGATGGTCCTGTTAACCCTACCTGTTGAATAAAATTTATCGAAATTGTCGAGTATGTGTTACTGATTGAATTACCCCCCAAATCGTCAGGAACGATTAAACAATAATCACAAAAATATGGCACTGTACTCTGTTAGTGCCGTGGTTTACAAATACCGTGTATACTGCAGTAAACATCCGCACGAAAACAAATGCGATTAGATAAGGCCATACATTGTTTTCTTTAGATCCTGCCATACACAAAAACCGTTAAAACAACAACATTCTTTGTACGCATGAAGCACAGTGGGTAAATAACACATCACATTTTAGCGTATTTTGAAGTCGAAGCCGACATATTTCTTTAACACAACAAATAAACATGTTAGAGACTGATCTTCGGAAATATGGGCAATTTCTAGATAGTTTTCTTTGCTAGACAGTTGTGCCTGGGCATCAACTGGACCTGTCTGACTCATCTAGTCGTTTGTGTTCCGAGTTACAGGAATGACTTCAGGAATGCGTGCCTGTGTACGTGTGCGAGTAATGTGGGAAATGCCCAGACTGTCATAAGGAAACAGTGTGATTACAGGTATGTGAATATGTAATGTCCGTTTATGCCCGTTTACCCTAGCTACTGAATACATTGGTTGTACAGGAAAAGGATACACCGCCAGCTATATCGTCAACAGGTCATAACCGTGACTGAACAGCTTTCGTTTTTTGGGCACTGTGTGAACTTATCTGTTTCACTATTGTCCGGTTTACAAATATCCGGAAACTGCACATACAAATTCAGTCGACCGGAACTCGTTTGCTTCGATTTCAAGGTTCACTGGATTAGTGCGTTATCTGTATGAAGGCTAGTTTAGAAGGCGAAATGATCGAGTCTTGTTGTCAATTTCACATCAGTGTTTCTTGCATGTAGACAGCTAGTTTATAGATTTTTCTAAGTACA
Source organism: Paragonimus heterotremus (assembly GCA_013368495.1). Taxonomy (NCBI): domain Eukaryota; kingdom Metazoa; phylum Platyhelminthes; class Trematoda; order Plagiorchiida; family Troglotrematidae; genus Paragonimus; species Paragonimus heterotremus. Next base: position 125,031 of record LUCH01000145.1, read on the forward strand.
TAATCTCTTTACTACACCACTGGATGCACTAATTATCCGCACATTTTTCGCTGGTTATAATTTAACTTTCTCACTGCCCTCATGGAATAAGGAAGACAAGTTCTCTCATAATCGAGAAAAATAGTCCTTTTACGCTCATTCTTACAGATGTCCCAGTCCACACGATTTACTCGTGCTCGTTTCATCCACAGGAGATAATCGCTATCGAACTGAGACAAATATTTTCCTTGGTCCTCTACAGAAAAATGCCCTGGAATTTAGTTTTTGCATGTCATTATGGTGTTTCATTTTTTGAATCAGAAATTAAACTCCAGTTCCTGGTTCTGCTGTAAATGAACCTTACTCACAGGTGGGTGTAACAGTGTTTGCACACGATACTTCTGGTAACTCTACTGCGAGATCATTGGCAAGTTGGGTAGCACGAACTTTTTTTGAGGTCGTGAGAAATCTGTGAACTTTATGTGGAATCAGAAGTCCTCAACTGTAAGTGGATTACATTTTACATCTAGCGAATTATCGGTTACTTATGAACAGTACCGTATATCGATTCAAAAAATGGTTTTTGACGACTTTCTGTCCATTTTTTCACCTTCGAAACAGTCTTGGTGATGTGGTGATTGCATGGTGAAGCCAAATAGAGACGACCATGTCAGTGTTATTGTGAGTTCCCACGAATAAACACCACAAATTGGTAACTGGGAGGTGACTACCGGTAACTGTTTATGCTATGAAGTGTAGTTCAGATCATAGGATCAAACATTCGCAAGTTGTTACGGGAGCGAGAAAGATCTTTGCGTGTGTATCTCTGTCTCTGTGTTGTCCGTGAAAAAGTGTTTTGGTTAGTATATAAATGAAAAGGAAGTGTAAATAGAAGTGATTGAAAAGAAACACCAGTGAGGCTGCTAGCTGCAGTCCCATTAGCAACGAACACTGAGACGCACAAAAACAACAGCCTGTCAGATATGCACGTTTATTGAACTGCTGGACCGAGCTAGAATGACAGGTAACAAGTCGCTACTGTGAGTCCCGTCTACCGTATATCTTGACCAAGCGAAGTTTAGAAATTTTCAACGGATTTAGACTTGACCGCAGAGTTGGGCAGTGCGTTCTGGATTTGAACAAGTCCTGTCAACTGTGCAACCTGCCTATCACCTGACTCAGATTCAACGAGTAACCCCATGGAAACCCATTCTTTTTTAGAGCGAGAAGACGTGTCAGCAGAATATTTTGTATTTAAGAATTAAGTTTCGCACGAGATGTCTGTAAATCATTGAAGATTGACCCAATTCTTCTAGTCTCTTTGGGCAGGTGATTTTCCTTTAGTACCCGTTTTCTGAATATTTTCGATAAGTACTAATATTTATGGTAAGTTTGGCGCGCCTGTGTATTGGTTTCTAGCTACGGGGAAGTTACAGAACCGAACACAGTGCAAGGCTTTTTCGGGTAAAATGCTCCCAAAGTTCTTTATACGACATTCAGAATTACTTGTGCACTTTAGGCATGATTTCACAATATGCAGACAAAAGTCTACGTGTTTATCTCTATGGTCTCCGGGTCTCACTTATATTCCATGATTCAATTATCTTTTCCTGCTAATGTAGCAGTGAGCATATCATTCATTGCATTTGTGCATGACGTCACACACGCTGACAATGAACCGCAAATTGTTCTCGATGGACCACTAACTTAAACAGTTCAAATGGTTCCGTAAGTTTATCAAATCTCCAGGAAATTCTAAGACTCCCCAGATTTTGTGCCATCGTCGTAGAGGAACTGCGGTGATTAGTTCAGGAAGAAAGAGAATGAACAACAGCAATCCTAAGGTGGATCTTAGGGAAACATGGACTATATTGTGGAATCATTCCGATATTGAGCTGTTCAACTTTGAGTTGAACTTACATTTACTTGGATAGTCCCCAATTTATATAGGTGGGCGTTAATCAAGGTCGTGGTGATGAAGCTCCCGTAGTATGATGTAGTAATCAACCATGTCGAAGGCTTTGGAAACGTCAAGATTAACGACAACGATAAGCATTATGAGTCTGCAGACCTCGTACATTTGTAACGGGCATTTGATAGAGTCGTGAAGGATAAGTATCCTCCACGGAAGCCATGTTAAGCTATCGTGATAAGTTTAAGGTCTTCAACCTCGGCCAGAAGAGAGTAATCTGGTAAACTATCCTTTCCTTTGAAGATCATTGAACATTGAGTGTTGGGCAATTTTTGCATCTACTTTTGGAAGTAGTTGTGATTATGAACTGTTTTTAGGCTTTCAGTAGATGGCTGGTTGACGAGAAGTGACTACTTAGTACTACAAAAGCTCATGATCCAGCTTCGGCCTTTGAACGAGACCACGTTGATGGCATAACCGAATGTCATAATTGAACACCACCTGCAATTGATCGCACCTCTCACATTCCTACGGACTTTTAACTAGACCCCTTTCCGGAAGAAGTACTACTGACGAGCTGCTCTAATGAGAGCGAAACTCGAGTCTAGTGCTTCTAATGTTCGAAAGGGGCCGACTGGAATATCTACGAGAATGCGACAGCTGCGATCATTTGGGAGTGACGTTCATGCAGTAGGAAAATCAAAATCTCACACTATTGATCAGTAACTAAATTTCTTTGATAGCAGCCGAGCAACGATTGCGTCACATGACATACTAATTAATTAAAATTTCCGGTTAGTACATTTTCTGGGTTGAGTTGTAACGTAGTCAGTAGGTTGGGTTTATTGCCTGAAATTTTGGGTTTTCTGTTAAGTCAGGTACACCTTACCGGAATATGGCTGTTGGTGATTCGGAGATTTCTTGCGCACTTTCCCGAGTCGGATGTTTGACACCCCTGTGATTAGCTGTCGTATTATTTTCTGTCAACTTCGCAAAATTACTCTTATCTCATCTGTTTCAGCCTTACCGTGAAATATTCTGTTTGGTCATTTTTGTTCACCCCTGAATTCACACATTTGTGTTTAACTGTTCTTTAATTAAACTGTGCGGTTCCACCTTGCTTGCATTCTTTCATTTACGTTTGTATTACGTACTTGCATTTATTGAATTCGTGGGACTGATAGCATGTACTGAACTAGTCAAATCCTACTGCTAATCTTCACACAGTAGAAGTGGAAGACTGTGAACATTAGATACAGGTACGTCTTGGTGGCAGTACTGGAGGCAACTGATTAGGGAATTTGAGACTGACAGAAGTCAACACCACGCATTCTCTTGACACCTGAGTCGTGGGAAGCCGCCTGTTTGATATTTGTCTAGCCAGTTCTCATGGCACGCCTAGTTTGTTGCAGGCATGCTGTTCCAGCCAGTGTCATTGGTCTACCGTGGTTCGCGTACTGCTAGATCGCGACCTGCAATCACGACAGCATTCTTATATGGACCGTGAACATGGTTGAAATCTATAAACCCGAATTTCTATGAAGTGAAGATCTCACCTAGTTTGTTGACAAAAAATTCAATCTAGATGAGAAGCCATGTGAATAACCGAGCAACATTTCATCAGCTCACATTGTCGCATCCATCACTAATCATAACAAATAGTCTCCGTTTTTTGTATGAACGTCGGGTTAAAAACGATCACCCGGAATGAATATAAATCCACGTAGTCTAAGAAGTCGGTGTAAGCATCACAAGAGAAGTCAGGTTTCTATCACTCTTATGAAGCGAATTCGCCTAAAAATATCACTGTGTATGTTGTTTATAGTGTGTGTGTTCACAGACGGACGGCCTGGAGGAAGGCAACTCGGACGTGCGTTCGTGAGTTCAACGAACAGTTACTGCACGGCTGAGAACGAAAGCGCGCGGCACGCAAAGGAACCATCGGTGCCACAGGTCGTGATGACACGACTATATGACACTGTGATGTGTGCAGACGCGAATTTGCTGGCCTCCTTGGATTGATGAATCACCAGATCACTCATGATACACCATCGACTAAGAGACACGTTAGGCACGTTAGGCTCAGGCAGGTCATATAAATATATCCGTCCTACTTCTGTTAATGCTGGTATTGACGAGGACCATGGTCGTTTAGCAATAAATCCTCTCCTCTTCACAGAAACCTGAATGTATGAGGTCGTCTACCCAGTTTTTTCTTACGCTTTCTTGGTGTAATTCATGATGAGCAATGCGCCTGTTCTCTCCGCATCCCAACCTGGATTTTATTTTTCATACTCACCTTCTCTGGAATACAGCAACATGCATTTGTGTACTAAAATGCTTCTTGTCTCGTAATTCACACATCTTTTCTGTTAGTATCCATCTTGCCATTGCAGTCTCTTTCTCGGTTTATTTTCTGAGAGATAAGATTTTTTTCCCCTGCTAGCCATTAAATTGGTTAACCAGCATTGGCCGGCTGGACACAAAAGCCTCACTCATGCATCTACTAGTCTTATTCCTTTGGGCTTACACTGGATACATGGTGTGTGGGTGGAACTGCAAGTGGTGCTACGCAGGCGTCCTTTGGCTTTGATTCTTTTGACAGGCTAATCCGTTTCAGATGCCGCGAAACATATGTTCACAATGCGTCTGAAAACTCTACAAACGGAATCTTTTTCACGTAGATTAAAACCATGCATTCCACCGAAACGTTTAAACAGCACTGAAACAGGATTGGTTTGAACTACTCTCCGGTGGACTCGCAAAAATCACTCCCAACCCTACAGTAGGCAATAACTTAAAACGAAATTAGTTGATCTGGAACATCAGTATCGCGCAACCCACTCCAGATATAGATCCGCTTTCATACCAAAACACATAGATTCTTTAGAAGGGCTCAGTAGAAAGGACACTCTAAGGTTTTTGTATATTGATAAAGGAGTAGGAGTAGTTTTGTCTGACAGATGGAATTATCTAATGCCAGTCTTTGCAAAGTCGGTCTAACTTCGTGGTTCATGTTAGTCCCTGATGCTTTCCCCTCTGTTTGAACAAAGAATATGGAAGGAATAAAAACTTTGGAAATAAACGAGCCAAGTTGACACATTCGAACGTTCTCCTATACCCCCGCTTTATGGATCGTCAAGGCTTTAGGAGGACAATATGTTATTACGACCAGTTTATTAGACAAGTTGAAAAAGTGATCAATTAAGATAGTAAAACCAGTGAAACAGGCTATAAACGAGCATTCGCCAAAGGATAATATCTAGGTACCTAAAAGTGTTTGGAGTGTCAGTTTGTACAAGGAATACCTGACAAACTTGGTTATCAACTTGCTGTTCATAAACGTAGTCTTGTATAGAGCTGTTCAAAACACAAATGATTACCTCGGTATGAAACAACTGGAATTAACCGTTCCAATATCCGGAATCAAACGAGTGATTCTTCCGTGTACCTCGGAAGTACAGTTCTACTTTCGACACAAAAGTTACCATCAAGATGTTGATGTAGCCATGCAAAGCTGTTTGGAACCCACCTCATATGGTTTATTTTGAAGAGCAATATACACAGTTTCGTCCAAGAGAAGAACAAACGGTGACACCAAAATTAAGTAACAGATATGTAAAAGGTGAATGTAAAAACAGTCTGTCTGTCAAATGTGAGACGCTGCGTAGTTAGCAACATTGAACAAATGACAAATCCTCTCACAAGAATATCAAGCGTTAATGAGCAAATCATCAAATGAAAAGTTATTTGTGTTGTATATGACAAACGGGTTTAGAATTTAAAGGAAAATACATGAAAAATAACAACAACAAGAAAGAAACTAGGTAAACGGTCAGTATTCACAAAATCCAAAAGGCTCTTCAGAGCACAAAACTGCCATCACAGTCAAGGCTCACGCATCGGGACAGAAAACGTCCTTCATTATGAGACAACTGTCAGAGAGGCGAAAAGAAATGATCATAAATGAATGAGGAACAGAGTTCACATC
>LUCH01000145.1:133827-166856 GCA_013368495.1 Paragonimus heterotremus
ATGCCTTCTGTGTTGCGCGAGACCGATGTTGGTAGGAAAGCTGCGGCCACATTTGGCACAGTCAGAGACTGTGGCAGGCTGGGGGTCCACTTTCTGTTCTGGACCATTCCTGCGTCGATGCATACGAGTATGTGCCGACAAGCCAGCATTCGATTTGTAGATCTGGCCATATTCTGCACAGGTGTACTCCGCTCGCCTATCCTGTGTACTGGTAGTTGCCTGCACGGAGTTGCTGGCGGTAATTTCATTGTCTTGATCGATTGTAACCAGTAAGATTAAAACCAGGTAGAGTGGTTGGCGCTATCTGGAGTTGCTGAACTCTTAGCCAGTTAAGGTTTACACCGAGACCGCCCAGTTGGCACCACGAGGAGGTGGTTCACCGTGCCGAGCATGAGAATGTACCGCTGAAAATGGATTTATTTTCCCATCGTACAGACGACTTGTCACTTGAGATTACTGGTAATCAACGTATCGCAGACGTCTCAACTGTATTCAACAGATTGCATGCGGAGTAAGTTCCAAACACGAATGTAATAATTCCCTCCCGTCCTTGGAGATCTGCGTTAATCGAACATTTGGCGGTTTGATGCATCGCTTAGTTTATCGTAAGTGCATTCAGAATGGCCTGTGGTTGAATTTTAACAGCTTGATGCCAGATGGTTGTACAACATCTCATGTCAAAATGTCGTTCACTAAAACTAAAATGTTCTACACTTAGGCTAGGTTATCTTGGGCAACGGGTATCAACATTCAATGTTCTCCAGATTTTCCGAAGAGTATCTCCCGGAATGTACGCTGATGATGACTCCAAATCTGATGTTTTTACACTTGTCGTAAGTCGTAATACTGTCCACCACGGATGCATAAATCTGCGAAAATATCATATTAACTTACATCACATCTAGAGTTTAGATTGCATTCAATCTCTAGATTCCACATTATTTACTCATTCTTGTGTGGATACCAGGTCAACACTACTAGCCTGATGAAGCGGCTACTGAAAGTTTGAATTTCGGAACACATCACAGCAATGGGTTATGAGGTATGTGCGCAAATAACAGCTACTGTGTGCATCGTGGGCATTACTGGTCATTTGTTATCTCTGAGAAGCTATCATCAGGTGGATTTCACACAAGCATTCAAAAATGTTTACTTAACTGATAAGCCTCATTTGTTACATACGGCTAAGGGCGTCCTCCCGACAAACTGGTATCTGCTACTTTAGCTGTTGAAGGGCATGTTTGTTTGCTTAACGAACATAGCAGCTGATTAGAACACATCACAGTTAATTTTCTCTTGTGTATTCAGTTTCATATTTGTTTATCGCTTTACAAATTCTTGCTCCGTAGTGCACACATTATGATATACGGAGGAATTTACCAGGTCATAAAATGTTCTAATCAGCGATTCTGACCGCTCTACTGAAATAAGTGTTCTAGACAGATATCAGTAGGGGCCAGAGACAAAAGACGAACATGACTTATGAATACATCTGATATCACATCGAACTTACATTATCCTACTAAATCATCGTGTGACTACCATTTGCTTTTATGCTATGTCTAGATAGACTAGAGTTTAAATTAGCACGTAAGACTTTTGAGGTAGTCAGGGCCAAACATTCGACTGCTCCCCTCCTAGACGAATGACCTAATCTTAGATGTTCTCGAAACGGCTTATATTTGACTAACACAATGACTATGGTTGAGAGCAAATTCATTATTTGAATTTGATCATTACCACACAATGATCCTGGGAAGTTATTGTCCTGTGGTTCATCCTTATGACCAATTATAACAAATTATGTTCGAAGGTATACAACTCCTCTACAGAGGGATAGTGCTGATAAGTCGTGTGTGTTGATTATTTTTTCCTTCAAACTGCAGTGTTTCAAAAGTGAGTTGTTAGAAAAGACATTACCACAAAATAGGACCTATAGACGTGTCAACATCAGCAGTGGCAAATATATCATTTATCCGCATATTAAGAAGCGCTATTTGAGCTAACCCGAGAGCCATCAACACTACACTGGGAACGTTGAATACAGTAATATGCACAGTCAATTCTGTCGAAAGCTACAGTGAAATACAGAAGGGTTCCGTTTGATGAGTTTTTATTATCTGCTTTTTATACTGTCCCAGCGTCTTCATAGTGATTGGTTGAGCATGACGAGCTTATTCTGAATCCATGATGGCTACCAGGCATTAGGTTGCGGTTTATGTTGAAAACTTCTAACTGGTCGTCAGCAATGCCTTCCAAAGATTCTGAAACAACAGATAGGTTCGCCGTGCTCATTGTCTTGAAAACGCCCTGAACATACCTTCAAAAGCTAATCTTGGTTTAGCAAACAACTCAAAGGCTGACATAAAGGTTCCGCCCGTTATTGCTAGCATCATTGCGGAGCATGGGGCAGCTTCACATGATTTATTTTTGCAACAAAACACAAGACACATGGTAGTAATATCATCAGTTTTTAAGGCACAAATATTAGTTAGCATGTTCTTCGGATGGCAACTAAATAGGAAAATCAAGACAGATGTCTTCTTTTGGGACAACAGATCGAACTTTGTCTTGCAGCTGTCTGATCAGAGGTATACTGTTGGGTGAGTTTGTTGAAGTTTACTGTGTCCGAAAGTTTTCGGTTAAAAACGAAACTGCTTACCTATTGACGTTTATGGTTGCGTACAGTCAGTAATACCTGGTTGGACGTGCAGTGGTTATCTGTGCACACTTGCTCTCTAGTGATCTTCAGTGAGTATGCAGTCTGGGTTGATCCATTGAAGATGAACTTTTATCGGTGCGGCACTTGATTAAGTTTTGCCACCGTTGTAGTGTCTATTGTATTACTGAAAAATACCTACTGACAACTATATTTAAGCCAAATTAGATGAACTGCCACTGGTCGTCTCATCACATGTCAGTTGCAGACCATCGTAGATCACCTAGTAATCCTCGAATGTTAATCAAGTCAGTCTTGTATTACAGGTTAGACGAAAAAATGGTTGGATGGCTTAGTTACAGAAATTCTCTCGTTTTTTATCCTGATACAATGAAGGCAATAACCTTCGTAAAAAACAAATGGAGTGATGTTCGTACACCAGTTGCAGAATGAATTTCAGTGTTCTAATTTTTCATCCACAAAATCCAAATGATCAGTCTAACTTATCAGTCTAGAGTATCAGTTTTCTTGAGAGTGTACGTGATATGCAATGCTTCAATGGACACGTTGTTTGTCTTACATATCGTTCACTTCTATCCCGTTGTGACTTAGACATAAAATATTTCACGACATTTGAAAAAACTGCTGCACGTATACAGAAATCGTCATGACATTGTTTTACGACCAATCAGATTCTACAAGCGTCTCAGCACCGACAGCACGGTTGATACTGACTTGCTAGCCATCTCGTGTAATGAAAGTCAAGGTTAATTGCAAACTCCGCAAAGATTTCAATAAATTTTAAAAAATGACGGGTGGGGATCATATCAGGAATAGTAGGAATAAATCGAAAGTATTTGATATTCCACAATTGCAGCCAAATGATTTTCTTTGAGTAGAGTTCACAGGAAATTTACAGAGTGCCTGTATGTGCCTGAATATAAGTTGGGTGGTTATAAAAGAGAAGAAAATTCATCACGCTTCTTAAGTTTTGGTAGGTCAGCAGCAGGAATATTTTAAAATAGAAAATCGGGGGATAATAGACGGAAGGAAAACTTTCAAAACACAATAATCGCACTGCAAAATAAAATAGACAGCATGTGGCTAGCATCAACAGTAAGAAGGCTTTGCTGTACTTCAGTGATTCGGATGATCAATTTACCATAGTACTCGGTTCGATGTCGTGAATACCTACAACGAATCTGTGCCTGAATTCAACCACAAGTGGCACACTTAGACTGATAGGTTACTCCAGAATGCGCAGCCTCAGATGTCAGATGGCTCATTCGACACTGTAGCTAACTGACAACGAGTCAGTCATTCTTGATAAATACAGGTAGATTTTTAGATAGTAAGCTTGACGAAAGTCTCTACATAGTAAAATAAAGTGTGTCTGATAGAACAGTAGTGCACTGAGAATTGCCCCAGCTTGCACAAGAAATTGTGTAAGGCAGAAAACGTAGTATTGAAATATATTTTGCAGCTCTAAATTAAATCTTCGTGATCATAGTAAGGATACTCGCGATGAGTGCTCTACAAGCTTGAATAACTAACTTAAGAAAGGGAACCAGGGATATGTTGAGCATATTAGTTTATAAGTTTGGGTGAAAGTGTCAAAATGTCTTGGTGAGTAACCCAAATGTCGTGTTGACTTTCCTGGTCAGTGACGCATTGCTGGGAGACAGTCTTAGATTACTTGAGATAATTAGGCCAAATTCGCGCTCGCATGTGATGGGACCCACACTTTCCACCTTGATAGAGTAGTCTATACAGCAAGGCCAACGAAAATGTATCAGGTTATATCTGACAATTTTAGACTGGAGGAGTTTATCTGTGGCTCAGTAATGTAATATGGTTACATTACTCTGTAACTTCTCTGTCTCAATTACATCGTTTACTATACGCAAACCTGTGGTGTTATTAACATAAAATAACGATGGGGAATGTAAGATTTTACGCGATGAAAGAACGAGGAACCGATAACCTATGACGGGACCTTGCAACACAACATAACACTCAATGCAAACATGGAAAAACCGTACTTCTTTGGAAATTAAAGCGCTGAACTTGGAAGTAATCGGTGAACCACAGGGACGATTCCAATTAAAAGTGTCAGAAGAATACGCGATAATGCATCTGTGAAAATATCACCAAGGAATCCAACTGGCGTTATTGTGATACTTAGTGAACTACGAACGTGTAAGGGAAGCAAACCGTAATCTAAATAATCTTTTATATATGCTGTCATGCAGCAGCAGATTACGCTTCAATAACACGGATTGTCGTGTAATCAGGGGTCCTCCAAGGTAGGGTTTGTGCGTAATGTTACACATTGCTGAAATAGTCAATCACGGTTCGTTTGGCTGCAGTGGTCTTACCTCTTCGATCGGGATGCACGTGAGAGTCAACTGAATTTAGTTAGCATGGGCAAATATGATAGGTCATCTGGTGCGTATGTCTGTATGCCTATCTGTTCATTTTTGTCGGGTACATGTTTTCATATGTGGTTTACGATTACAACTCTCTAGAGTAGTCCTCACAAACATGGTGCAGGTCAATTTCGGCTATTCATTATCGTTACTAAAAAGTAATGAATAGATCAGTGTGGTGTTTCAGTGTGGTCAACTGTTCGGTTCAACAGTTCCGTTTGGAACTGTTCTTTGAAAGAAACTGGTCGACTTCGAAGGCTGCAGAGAGATTCGAATATCACGCTACATAAACTGTGAGATAATTAAGACCAGTTGACCAATGTTTTACTCCTTCCACGCGGAGAGATGGGGTGCTGAAGGTCTCATCACGAACACTTAGGTATGCCCCGACTCCAGTGACACCAAACCTATGTCTGGAATGCGATGTGGATTTATAATTGACACCAGACACAGAGGGACTCACCTAACATCAGTTTCAACTTTTCTCAATAAGTAGTGATCCCGGCCAATCTGTTCAGACGTAACACAAGTTATCCTAACCGCAGAGTACCTCACGTAACCTTTACTCATTTGTTAACTTGACTTTGATGTCAACATTTTTGACGAAGGCCACTTCAGTTGGTTTAAACGTTAATACTTACAACTCGCTCGTAATGCCATGCCCGCCTCCATCCACTTAGTAGAAATAAATTGGATACGACGTCCAAATTCGTGAACTTCCTTCTCACTAAATTTGGTTCGGGTATTTTTCGTTGCTTTCGCTGTCTGTTGGTGAATGGACCAACAAACTGGAAACTCCCAGATTCGTTTGACCATTTATTCATAGCAACTATTTAAAAACAAACTTTCTGTTGGTAGATGTCTCCGAATTTCTTATTTGGTGTGCCACACTATGGTGACCGACGTCTCGTTGTCATAGTTGTTCGTTTTGTCTTCAATCTGTATCACTGCCGTTTTTTTTACAGAAAATGTGGCGCTCATCATTACTGTCACAAAAAATGTGCTGATTGCCATTAGGTGTGTTGGACTACAATTTCACGATATACACACCATTCACTAACGATATTATGAGTCGAAAAAACGGGTTGAATTTATCGTTCTTCACCAGACCACACCAAACACGATATGTTTATCTGGCTCGCCTCCCTTCTGGCAGTAAATAACCTTTGTTCTCTGTCCCATTGTTTCCAACTTGGCCGGATGTTTTTTCGTTTCTGTGAACCAAATGGTCTGGATTAAATGAGCGTTGTCATGGTGGTTTTGGTGTGTACTTTGAGACGTAGAATAGACGATTTTAGTATCATGTTCAATGCTACCGTTTATGCAGAAGAGTTGAGGGATGAGTTAATGTAGAGTATGCCTACGCCGCGTGTCTGAGAATAATTTCGGAGTAATCAAACTAAGACATGTAGTCTGAAAAAAACACTAGTTGACCAAAGACTGTTAGGTCCATTAATGAAACTGAGTAGCTTAACGAATCAACAAACCATTCTCAGCCAGTCGTTCATTTTCCTGACTAAATGCGCAACCAGAAGTCGTGATCGTATTTAGACTACTCATATGTCCTCACCTAAAGGACAGTGTCTGGTAGCGTCATCACATGTTAAATTTGGGCAGTTTCTTGTTTCTGTCAGGTAAAATACGCCAATAATTGAAGGTAATTTGTTTCATTAACTGAAAGGCTTCTCTGGGTTACATTGTAACCTAACCAATGCGCAATCAATTCGGTGTATGATCAAAACTCTAATGGACTATCAAATAGTTACTAGAGATAAAATGTGTGGTGTTACTTCAACCGGATAAATGTTTCGATACTGTCCTCATGGTCGTGGCTGAGTATTATTCACGAACTAATGGTATTCTTTCGCGTTTCCAAAAGCTTCACTTAGTCAGCACTACTGTCACAGAGAAATAAATCTCTGTTAGGCTCCAAGTCCCACTTCTGCATGATTACATCTTGGAACTTCCATGTAGGTTAGTATGTATTCAAGCCAGACTCATACATCACAGTTAAGAGACGCTCAGATGTAATGTCTCATTAAAACTAAAGTTTTCCATAGACAAAACAATGTATAACAAGCCCGTGAAATGTTCCATAGATTTGAGGCACCTTATATGGCAGATACTCACCCCCACTGTGTAAGAGACTTTTTCCAACCGGTACAAGCATTTCAGAACACTTCGATAATTTCATAAAGGACTTATTCTTCCGAGGTTGACTTTGTTTGCAGAATTCCCCCAATAGAAACAGCTGAATTTTTATATGATAGTACACCTCGTCCTGAGTTTTACCGGTGTATCATCACTGATTAGCACACGTAACTTATCCTTTTTGCGCATATAATATTGATTCTGATTTTGGAGGGCTGTCTTACAAGAAACTCGATGGGGTGTTAATGGATATCCCACTAAGCCAAACTATAGTGAACATACTTTTAGGAACGACTGGAACGTAACTGTTGGACCGAAAGCTAGTGCAGACCTCTACAAATAAAATGCGGATGATACCTGAAATTCCGCCATTAGTGTTCATTTCACTTGTTTTTGGCACTGCTGAATTCCTGTCATTTTAACCTAAATTGTTCACGAGGAAGACCCAAACGACTCTTTCAATTTACAAACAGTAAACATACCAGACGACGGGATGCCCCCCTCCCCAGGTCAGCTGCAGTGGCCGGTGTCTACACTATTCCTCTTTCGCGTCAAATATTTATGGAAGCAATTCGTGGTGAAGACTGTTTGATTGGGTCGACAGATCTCCACCGATGAGTTCCTCCGAGTAAAAAGATTATGGCTGTAGAAGACGTTACCTGCAGCCGATTGTTCCGAGATTGTATCACAACCGGTTTTGATTTGTGCTTACGGTGTAAGTACACTGGGGTTGTTATCCACAAATGTTCTTCGGCTTGTTCCTAATCATAACTTACCGTAACGTTCCGTCTCTCACGTGTGCCATCAGTTTGCTTACAACTGCGGCAACCACTATTGTTGTAGTAAAGTTGAAAGCCTTTGACAAAGAATGGTTGAACATATGCACAGTGACATAAGAGAAAGTGGCAACAAGGCGAGTAAAACCAAAATCCAATATTGACCATTTCAAGAGCTGACATCGAACCTTGTCAAACTCTTAATTCAACCAGTCCCTTGTCCGCACTTTCACAGGCAGTTGTTATTGATGTTTCCGTTCTGGCCTGGAATGTGCTTATATGGCTAACTTAAGCCGTTTATCTGCTTTGAGACTTCACAACAGCTTTCCGGTGTTGTTGTCGTGCCCCATCACTATATGTTTCTGTTCTTCTCGTTATCCGTATGTCTAATGTTTTCTACTGTTTTGCGTTCGTAATAGAAGTATATAAACCACTTGTCAACACCTAACGATATACGTCTTCCTATGTTAATAGTGGAAGCATATGGGACAAATTGATCTCAGCTATCCGGTTATACAGCGAGTGTACTGGCACACCTTTGAAATGCAAACGATGCGCTCTGGTAAGAAACCCGACAACAGGCAAACATATGTGGTCTAGTTAAGGCGCACGAACACATTCTTCAGAGAGCGGGATGTGTTGGACTGCGAACAAAAGTACAGTTAGTACGTAAGCATTTCAATCAAGATTTTTGCTTACAAGTTTACGTCACGTATACCAACAGCGACTGTTTGCCCTGTAGTGTCTCTATTAAAGGGAGTAAACTTGACCTTTGGATTGAAAAGTCACTGATATGCTTCTGCCTTCTCCTCAGTAACTTACAATTCAGTCATGATTCCAACGTTAGACGAACTGGAATAAGCTGTGTATACTTCTGGGTGCAACACGAGGCAACCACTATCACACAGTTCACCGTGTTTGTACCCCAGGCAGGAATTAATCACTTGACTGCATATTTATGTACCACTTACGTAGTCGAAGTTCACGTGTGTAGACGAACAGCACGCGACTATCAATCAGAAATTAGCTGAGTCCGTTCTGCCAAGGTATTACGGAGTGGAGACTGGCAGATATATATATAGATGACCCCATAGTTTTTTGCGGTTAACGCAGATGGCCGTTAGAGCGTGGGTCATGGTATCCGCAAGATACCATGCCTGCCTTAGAACATACGGGGTGAGTGTTCAGAAACTTCAGAGGATATTAAGGATGTTTTGTGAACACGACGGCGAATCGGTCTGGTACGGTAGCGATCGTTTTTAATATTTATTCTAACAGCATATGCTGCGTGTGTGAATGGGAACTCACCTCTAGTATTTACATACCAGGTATGAATGACGCAATTTATCATCCTTCGCCTCTTTGAACGATGAATAGCCAGCGTATGAAAAACGTCATGCTTAAGCTAGTCCGAGCAAAATTCTCACATACTGTTCATGGGCAACTGTAACGAACCCGCCCTGTGTTGTTTCCAACGCGGTTCATGACTAGTAAGCCTCTCTTACGTTTGACTTGCCGGATGCGGTCACAGATTCCAACTTATAAGAAACAATGATGGGTGTTACGCGCTGAATAACACCATACAGACTGTCCGGACCGGAATGTAAGTTGGTTAAGATGTCATATATGGTGAAAAACTTTCGTATCAAATCCCCACACGTTCGCGGTAAATAAAAGGAGTGTCAAGTTTTGCGGCGAGATAAAACTGTTCCGCTTTGTACCGGTTTTCCTAGGAAACCATGGATCCGTCTGATTCCATAGTTTAACCGAAAGAGTATATAAAGAGAAAGTTGAAGACACCAAATATAAAAATAGACGTTTTTTTACCTGCCATGTTTCAAATAAAAATTGTTCCTTTCCTGAATGTCCGAATTCATGGAAGTCAAAACTGAATTGGAAAGAATATTAATGAATGGAGAATAGGGCTTCGATATAGAGGATATTTCGGGAGCAATAGTCTGATAATTCTGAATTAAGACGTTGCAACTTTAGGAGACTGCGACCAGACCGCTACTATGCGCAAAAGGGTTTGAAATTAATCTTGTTAGCAGTGAGAAAGAAACACAAATTAGTAACGTTAACACTTGTAATTGGCAATTATATTCCCATCTCTTCGCTGTTATTGAATAAACCAAAATATAAGGTCCCTTATCTGTAACACAATAAATTAATTTGCTAACTTTCTGTATCAATAATAATAGAAGACATATCGCGAAGCGTTTACTCTCTTCAGTCACAGACACAAGACATTAGAATATATGGGACATGTGGATATCAACAACAACAGCGATTAGGTTTACGTAATACAAGGACTGCCTTCAGTTCAAGGGTAGACCAACTGTGTAAGTCAACAGTTTATGCACACACAAGGCTAAACGGCGAGCACTAATCAACATTACTACGGAGAAGGCAAGCAAATTAGAATTCCCTTTGCGCAATAAGACTTGAAAACAGTTGATGGGGGGAACAACATTACCTGTTCCCTTGATGTGTTTTGCAATGGATGAGGCCGGGTGTCGGCTCAGTCGCTTTGTTGCCACTGCCTGTTGTGTCATTGCACACACCAGCTACTTAGGCATATGTTCAGCCATTCTTTGATACGGGTCCTGATCTGTTCTACAGATGTGGAACGTCACCCCAACTGCAAATGTACTGATAGATTACATGGGAAGCAGAACATTTCGGTGAGTCTCAAGTTTCAATAAGCTCTGCGATACACCTAGTTGTGAGTAGCAACCGTACTCCAGCCGCACGGTGTGTATTAATTATACATGGACGCATCTCGCACTGGTTTGCCGACAATCACATACTGAAGCCTACAAACCTTAGTGTCCGATGAGACAATGCAAAATTTCATAAAAGACCTACATCTATTTGCCAGCCGACATTCTACTCCACCATTGACCGCCAATCCTATGGCGTCGCTTGTGGGACTAGATATTTACGACAGCTAATACCTAGCAGTAAGTTCACCCGAACGGACAAAAAACATCACATGCAGTAAACATTTATACGGTCATTTCTACCCCAAAGGCTCCCGATTATAGAAAGCCCTGCTAACAACATCAAGGTTAATCATCTGAAAAATGTTCACACAAATCCAACCTGATAAGTGCAACCACAGAAGAAACCAGCTATGCCAATAATCAGCAGCATGAAACCTACAAATAGTCCAAGCTGTCTTATGGATTTTCACCTGTGACTTATGCAGGCCATCGTTCATAAGGGCTTAGTTAGTACACTTAAAATAATCTTTCATTCCAAATCACATTCTGTATACAGCGTGTTCAGTAAAATGGAGTACTACTGCTTGACGTTATCTAATTGGGGTTCAAAAAATAGAATATCTGGACGTGCTCCTCAATCAAAGACCAAGGCAATCATGAGCTATCTTGTGTCTTTCTCCGTCTCCGGAGTCTCGAGAAGTGTAAAATTGTGGTTTACAGGGCTTTCGTTATCATTCGATATATCAGGTAGATTAGCGGATCGATCAGTCACTTGTTGTGAAAACGAACCAATGTAAAATCATTTATGTTAGCAAAGTGTGAGAAACAAAACGTTACTATCTGGTAGTTAGTCGCCGTGATTGAAGGATGCCCAATTTACTTACTTTCGAAGTCTAAAGATTTCAGGCTGCGCCATCTTCAACACTCACTTGTGACAATTTCCTCACGCTCTGGACAAAACGTCGAGAAATCTTGCAAACGAGTCCATAGACTGGAGCATTTATAGAGAACCATCTTGGTCCGGTTTGTAAAGAAATTACCACAGCTTCTTACCTTCTTAACCCACAGTGATTTTGTTTCGGTTTCTTATGAGAAGAACAGGAATAATGTTTCATTCATACCTCAAAAAATAACTGAATTCCTGATGAAAGTTTTAGGTTCGTTATAAACTGAACACTACTCACATTCAATCTAATCTTCTGCATCCATCCGAGCCATTCGGCTGGCTCACATCAAAGCTGGATTTCACCACCAGTGTCTTTGGGGAAAATTGATAACACAAACAATTCGTAATGAGCCACTTTTAGGTCCCCCCATGAAGTTACCAACGCAGCGGCATTATCGGGAAGAAATTACTGTCTGTAGCTTCCATTCCAAGGTGACAAAAGGTGACTGTATCAAATGACAACTCTTTCACATGATGGGACGACCCTTTCCGCAAAACTCGATGCGCAGCTGGTTTGCTACTGTAGTCAAGTCTAACTCTAAACTTAGTATTAAAAGCAGTCTATGATAAACTATTGCTTGTGCTGAATGTTGATAATAGTACCCACTGGTCATGACCATCCCATTGATCGAGAATTGACATGAAATATGGAACATACTCTCCTTAGTTTCTCACAAAGTTACTTGAGTAAGATGCACCCGAAAAGTGTGGTTTTCTTGCTGCATTTCTGAAACGGAATGCCGCCTCGTCAACAGAGTATGTCTAGTGAATTTATGTATGTCTTAATGCATTTATGAGCAGATTGTCATTGACCACGAAGTGTGTTAGCTACTGTGCACCTACTGAACGTCGTTCGATCACTCCAAACACCTTCTTCAGATACATCTTTGAATCGCGTTTCTCAGTACAACTTCCTATTCCCCGGAGTAGGTCGCACTTATGTGTAGTTTGAGTCTTACCTGATGCAATTTTCCCATTAATTATCAAATGCTCCAGGTGAATCAAGCCAGCAGATATGATTATCATTTCAGTATCATTTCATACTATTTCTATATCATAAAAACGGACATTAGTAGCAAACACATTAGAGTTGGAAGTACTGGATATTTTGCAGTTGCATAAGTTGATTCTTTTCCAGTACGATCGACTGTTTAGCTAAGTTTGCAAGAAGCTGCCTCAGTAAGCAGTCAGTTGACTGGAGAAGTTGAGGCAACGAAACCTGCCGTTAAATTCCATTTTTCTAATCCATTAAATCGCCCAGAGTTGAACTTAAAACAAAAAATGGAAGCTCAGCTTTCGAGTTTGAACCAGCAAGATGAGGTCAGGTCGCTAAACAAATTTACAAGCTCACCCTACGTTGTGATTAATGTGAGCAGGTCGGACGTCTCAGTTATTTAGATTTTTGTCAACGAACAGCTTATCGATCCCAGGCCGTTAGCAGTTCATGACATTTACTTGATCTTCATAATGCAAGCAGCTTGTCTAAAGAAAAGAGAATTACCGTATATACGGTGTTGTCAGAATGACGTTGCTGTGACAGACAGTCCACTGGTCATGTCTTGGCTGATAACTCTTTGACCCATTGAGAAAAGCGAATGATAGACAAACTAGACAGTTTCTATGGGGGGTGTGTTGGTGATATACTTCAATCACGAATTTACAGATCCAGACTAAGTCAGATGAATAGTTAACAATCAACTATATGTTGCACTTTTAAAAGTGAGGCTAGTGGTCGACCGCCGTTCTTAGGCATTAATTAATTAACTACGTAATTAAGTAATGGATGGAGCGCTTCATAGTGTTATCTATCGTTGGATTATGTTGATTGGCGAGTAATCAAACTTGGACGGATTTCCTGCGGTAGCAGATAAAGGCAGATTGGTCAGCATACTGTTTGACTGAGCCAGACGGCTTCGTACTGTTGATACGTCATATAATGAACTAAGTCAATTAGACCACACTTTATTAAACAAAAGTTATCTGGAGGGATTTGTAAGAAGAAGTTCAACAAGAGTAATCCGCAAAGTAATTCGCAATCCATGTCTCCCAAAAAACAGTGATTTTGCAAATGCCATTCAGAAGACACAAATATGACGATTACCTTAATAACGCTCAAGATCATCTCTTGTCCGCACGTCATTTGTCGCAAGGCTAGTTGTCGGATACAGAACGTTTTGAATTTTGGCGCCCCTAGTTAAGCAACCGACTTGTCAGTCCACCAAACCAAACGTAATCCATGAATATAAATGCGGATCCTATTTTGGAGTGTCACCTTCGAATTAGGGTTGTTGAATACTTGTCAAAGTGGGTTCAACAAACGGTCACGCAGTCGGGTAACCTGACAGCAAACACATGGATAGAGCTAGTGTTATCGATCGCTGAGCATCATATGATGACGTAAAATTGGACTGTCCTCATAACCGTTTCCCGTTCTGTTGCTGAGTCAAGACAAACGTTTGCAGTGATATGCCTAGATCACGCAGATCAGAAACCACCGGCTTATTTAGTGTATACACAGGGAACCGGTTATGACGGTGAAGATGTTGTGTTACCAAGCAAACTGATTTTAAACTTGGACCCTTTTGTAATTGCTTTGTTGTGTGGAAGTCTGTACATTTAATTCGACTGTAGTAAACATCAGTTAAGATGCAATGAACTCTGCAGGAAGCTGAAATATTTCATTGCAAACGTTTGTTCTACCCACTTAAATTATCAACATGCGGGGGTTTCAGATTAATTAAACAGATATGCACATTATCCACTGATCATCGGTAAAACCGATATTTCATGTTGTAACGGGTTACTGATATTTTTTTACTCACTAGGTAGAGCAAGTATTCGGGTTCAGGTCCGAAACCGGCCTTGACGAACAAGTTTACCGCTCATTCACCAGATGGCCGGTCACGTGAGTTGTGCCTATTGCGGATCACATCTACGATTGACAAATGATCTTCGTGGTGCATGTATCCATTTCCAAATTAGTTATTCACCTGAAACCGGTGCTCCTTCACAATAAGTTTAAACGATTGTCAACTAGATACTGTGTTACTAATTGGTATGTGGATGAAATGACAAAGTCTAAACCACAAATAGAAGTCTACACAAATTATTGTCAGCCAGTGTGACAGTCGCAAGCCAAAATGCCCATTTCTTGCTTCTTCTGAATGCTAGTACAAATGTGCCTGATGAAGTTGAATGTACATCAATTGTCCACTTCATTAACGATGTTGAAAGCTTTGTTACTTTATGCATGACATTACAAGGTTAGTCAGTTACGCCCTGTTGTTGGTCACACAAACTCAGTCATCGGGAATCGACCAACGAAATATTTAATCTACTTCCCAGGTAGTTTTGCCACACTGTTGTGTTCACTTTAAGGATTTATAGATCGGTAAAGATTTCATTTTTTAGATATTTCATGGCAAAACAAGTTTACTCTGATGAATGTATACACCGGGTAATAATGTCGGGGTCCCATCACCAAGCAGAACGCTAAACCTTAAAACCAAAGGTCATCTGTTATTTTAAAATTCATGAGTTTGCCAGACGTCTGAACAGCAGAGTCATAGTGAGTAACTTGTAGTTTACAAGAAAGCCATATGACGGGTAACTTGCTTCGGGAGATCCCAGAGAGCTGCCATCTTACGTTTAACCAATTACGATTATTACACGTAATACAGTAGAAAGGGATCTGTCATTCTCCTGCCTTTAAACATGTAATGGCGAAATTCTGAAAGTGTTTGCCATAGCAGGTACTTAGATAACCATATGGATGTGCGTTTCGTATACTTTCCAAATACTTAAACAGATGATCCATGGATCAAATGCACTTTAAATCGGCCAGCCATCCACATAAGCACTTGTCCATTAGGAGGATACAGGCAACACAATTAGGATTTGCCTAAGTTAATCGATGTGTCGAGGTTACGTTGTCAATAAACGAACGTGATCACTGCAAGTGGACTAATTGCTATTCCAAATCGTCACGTGGTATAGCTATTAGTCAGAACAAAACGGTCGGATTGCCGTTGCAAAATAAATGTCTAAGTAAAATGAAAATCAAATCATTTGGATGATCGAACCCTACTGTCTATGATATCTTGAAAGGTGCACTATAGCATGTAGTCAACTGTAACAAAGGATGATCACTTAAACAGAAAAATATGTCGCTGACTCAACGGAGGTTTCTTTCGAAGTTAGAGGATCACTCAGTGAAACTAAGTGATGTATTAGGCAAGTTACTGAAACGATTGACAGTTTCAAAATATCACTCAATCGGCACATACATGAGGGACAAACAGCATTACAGGGTTTTTAACCGATGTACTAGCTCAGTCTCATAGGCCATTAAATACGCATGCCTGAATAAATGTTGTTTCAATCGGTTTCAGATTTTGTTGCTAAAATGACTGTAGTCAGCATCTTCTTGGCGTTTATTTTTATTTAATTCCATTCTCTTTTTCTTCATACCTATAAACTATCCAGTGCAGTTTTTCACCGACCAGACAGAGACAGATACAGGAACGTACAACCAAAGCTCTTTTTTCCTAATGTAACAAACTATGAATGTACGAACTTAAACCCTTCGAAGAACATGAAAAGAGAACACACCTAAATGCTCGCTGTACTTGAAAGCGATACCAGCATGATAAACAAAAGTGTGATATATGCTTCGCCAAGAAGACCATTGAATATGGTCAGCAGTGGCTTAGAACGCACTTTCAGAAATGAAGTTTTAAACTGGTTTTTGCGGACGGAGAGACGTTGTTTACCGCTCTGAGGCATATACCGTTACACCGTTGTGACAGATTAAAATATACGTCTTACAACATAGATATTTGGCTCCTTCGTACGCGGTTCAAAACTACCTCATCCATTGTACTGAGGCAGAAAGTGACTGCGGTTTAGGGACCTGTGACAGGATTGGTGTGTGCTTTAAGGTGACAGCGGAGTGAACTTTGTTCGATACCCTTGAAAACATCCATCAAAACCTCCCGTTGCACTCTCTCAAGATTCTGTAGGGAAAAAAGACGGAGCGCATATTAAGATTGTCCTCTGGAGGACCGCATGCTAAATTGGCCATATGTTTTATATGGTACTGTTTGAGTGCATTAAGAAAACGCTTTCAAATTGGGAACTAAGATAACAGGACGGAGAATGTAGGATGATTCCAGTTCTTGCATTCTTGTTAACAACAAGTCTACATTCTAAATGTACAGTCAACCTGCAAAATCATACCAAGTCAGAAAAGAGGATAGAACCAACGCGATAAATTGTGTGATTGAAACTAACCAAGCGCACGACAACTCCAATACTAAATTAAGTTGCCTTTGAACACATAATTCCGATGTTAGATGATTGATTAACAGAGGTGTGATCAGCGCATACGGGCATGACTTTTAGTTGCATAACTGAGGTTTGAGGCGCCCAGACGGGCTTATTCTATGTCCGCATCCAACCGAATGACAAACTATCTATGATGCAGACAGCAGGTAGCCGGTTAAAATTTTATTCTACCTGGGAAACATTCACTTAACTAGCTACTACCATCCCACTGGTTTACTCTCCAGTTTCCACTAGGTAGCTGCCACCCCTATTTTGCTTAGATTAACAAATAAGATGAGACCTGTCAAGAGTCATCCTGTACTGTTCCGTAGGCTGCAGCATCATCAACTGTATAGTGGCTATCGGTAACAGTGAGGCAGCAAAACAGGTCGGTGTGATTTTAGTGTGAAGTTTCTGGCAGATTCGACGTGTGTTTCGAAATGTATCAGGCGTAATGTTGATTCTGACCAGAACCAATTAAACGTATGTTCGGGTAAGTAGAAATCAGACTAAGAGCGCAATGGTAAGGTGCCTGTTGAGTAAAATGAACCATCGAAACTACACACCGGGCCCCACGGCGTTACCGTCTCCCTACAATTGCACAACCGACGAGGTGCACAACGTCAATCACAACTGCTTCTATACTTATACTCCACTGGTAGAACTATTGTACTGTAGGTCCTTCATGAGATGAGACCCAATTGTGAGAAGTCAGGGCTTCGGCTGAACTTGAACCAGCAACAGAAACACCATGCCCAAACGCGGCAAACGCTCTACAAGCTGAACTACGAAGCCATGCCAGGAGCTCAGAAATTTCACATTCGTACTCGGTTACCCACGCGTTTAGCTGTTTCATATGTAATCCAGCTTGGACTGTTCAAAAAATCCTGTCGGGGAAGTTGGTCCACTGGATCATTAACAGAGTCTCAAGCAATCTGATCGGTACCCTAGGTGTCAGCTTTATTTGAACTGACGACGCAGTTGCAAAACGGACTAAGATCTTCTGAAACGGCCCACTTTAGATCTCGCTTGCCGACGGTCACATCTATACCTTTTCCAATCTACGACGTCTCGATATCACTTTCGCGTGTCTCCAACTCAATTTACGATGTACCAAGGAGGTTATCTGGGTTTCAACAGCTAACGGGGTCGCAGGACGAACCTGTACATCAATATGCATGGGTAGGACGTCAGGAACAGGAATTGGTTGGTTCTCACTTGGACAGAGAGTAAAAAAAGGCTAATTTGTCTGAACCCGATTTTCAGACTGACTAGGGTACAGGTGGTGAGCATTGAAATTGTGAGTTTGTTCGTACGACATTCAACGTACAACGTACAACACAGCTAGGAAACTGGTCTTTTATCAGTGGGTACGTGAACGACTCACCTAGATTGGCCTAGTTTCCGGTCTAGGCTGCCGTCCGAATGGCTGAATAGGTCAGATAAGTCTTGTCTTACGTGCTAGGGCGACTTCTATCTGATTAGTAACTTGATAGATGCCTTGGTAGCTGGAGGCAAGGCTAAAACACTCAGTGAATTACCAATCGTCCACGAAGTCTGAAGTCAAAATCAAAAGGCATGCTTAAAAACAAACTTCTTAACAAAGTCGGGTTAACAAGCATCCTCATTACACCGCTATAGTCACAGTCATTCCAGTCAGAATGAACGCCCATTTCAAGTCAAGTGTCTCGGCCCCATTGTCTTAGTGATTTGGCAACCGCGGTCCATATTTGGTAACATCTGGCTGTTGAAGCACGTCTCTGTAACCGTCTGAGCTTTTGGAAGACAACGCAAGACTAGGAACTGCTGACTGAAAGTGGTCAAAGGAAAAATACAGTAATCCCTCAACGGAATGTTTTATTGCGATAATTTTTCCATAATTTTCCAATAAAATTGTATTTCTGAACGACGCAGATTTTCAAATTACTAACACGTTGATCAGACGTAATTTTACTGTAGAATCTAACGCACATCATGCCGTGTTTTTGGATTTACCGCCCAATCTGTGGTCTGTGAGATGAATTTTCATAGCGATGCTAAAATAAATATCGCTTGACGTGTTTCACTTCCATGGCCTTGATATTAGGTCGTATTGTCCCAATCTGTGCCAACATGTCTTGTCTGATCGCGTTATTCGTGGACAGATACTGTAAACGGGGCAACTTGCTGCGTTACTGGGATCTCGATGAGCAACTGGTTCAAGAATGTTGTCCATATAGCGATACGTTGTCCTCTGGAAGCCTGCATTGTTTTGAAAAATGCCTTGCGTTGATTGGACTAGACCAAATATCATGCTGGAACCAGTTCACTCTGGTGAACTGTGGCTAAGAGGACATTGTGTTGTATTAGGGGAAAAAGCTACCGATCCGGAGACATCTTTTGTACACTACAATTGAATAATAGGTAACACATAGAGATGGCTAGATATCAGTAACTCGGACTGGCTACGTTTTCTTGATGTGTGCTTGTCGGTGCCGTGTACGGCTTATACCAAACCATTTGTACATTCCGTGCAATATGTATTCGGTCACTATTATCAAAGGTCTTTTTAGGTAATGTGTCTGTTTATCGTGTATCTCTGGATTATGACAAATGAAGGTAGGGCTGAACTACCTAGAGTAATCGGTCGATTATGATCTCCAGGTCTGGATGCACAGCGTCCAGATGAGGTGGTAAACCACTGCAAGTCCATTTTAGTTTTGGGTAACCCAGGCGTGAATTAAGCGAAACAAACCGCCTTGTGTGAGTGACATAGTGGTCTGCCGATCACTGTGCCAGCAGAACAGTACGATTAATAGCAGGCTAGGTGGAGATGAGAACATTCCCATATCATTTCAGCAATTAGTCGTCCAATAAAACACGATTCTTATTGTTTAGTCACACGTTCACACTCCACGCACGTGATCTCCTTTATAAACCGGAATTCCAGTACACAACGCAGCGGCTGTTTCGGTTCTAACGTCTTGTGCATTTTTACCTGGTATTGTGCATATGGCTGACGTTTTCGTTCGTGGTTTTTACCTCACAGTTCTTGCCTGGTTGTCTGATTTCGTTGAGTGATGGACCGTCCAGTCGCCGGTGTTGTCCGCAGTCTATTCGTTGTGGGCTTTGTACACAGCTTTCCGCCCCGATAATGTATTCTACCAAGTGTTGGAGTAATCTCGCCCCCAATTTGATCATCCACCACACTGTGGCTGATCAAAATAAGGGTGAACTGTAATACTCGGAATTAGGGACTTCGAATAGCCCTAGAAATCGTACTCGGATTGAAACCTCTCACACAAGTAATAAGGAGAAGACCTCGTACTAGTTGCGGTAAGCAGTTCATATTCATGAGACAAGAAGCCGAATTTATGAATGTACAACAGTATTAAAGAAATCATAGTCACCCATTGGTTGATCGTATTAGCACATACAAAGTCACAAACTGAACGTTAATTAGTGTAATAGAGAACAAAGAAATAAGCGAATCACAGAAGGCGTAACATTGAGACTGTTTGTCCAATCCTGGTGTAGTATCTTCAACGCGACGTTTGGATTGGTTCTTTGTTATAACTCCTATTGTGTCAGGGTTTGGATAAGCGGTGAATCGAATAGATTTTCACCACATGAACGCTGGGAGTGTTAATTAATATTAAAATTTGTCAGCCGGTAAGCTACAATGTACCGGCCAAACAATTCACAATACGAACCAAACATTGGGTGCATGTCATCCATCCACTTTGTTTCATGAATATTTCCTGAGAGGTGTACCTTGAGAAATCAAACCAACCTTCAGTTCTAATTTATTGCATTGAGAGACACCTTTATACAGCCGCAAATTCATATTCGTTCTAGGTGGAAGCCAAGCCATGAGCTAATAGATCAGTACATTTGCGTACTGATCGAAATTCACTCAGACAAATGCGATGTAAATCTTTTGTAGGATTTTTGTTGACTTGTCAGCTGATCTCACCGGGTATACACAGGCGGTAAGCGCTGTTGTTCCTCAGATGGGTTAAGAATCGGCATTTTCATTTTAATGAAGTTGGATCATAACTTGTGGACGTCCGAATGAACAGTTCATTCAGTGTATGCATACCTTCTCGTCAGACACCATTCTCTTATTAAAAACCATAGTACTGTAATGTGGTTTAATGCGGTTAGTTAGTCTGATAAAAAACGGTTTCGGCTGAAAGCTTACCAATCATTGGATTCCCAAACCGTTTGCTCAACCAAGCAAAAAACGGTAGTCACCCTGAATTTCCTCAAAAATGGACTGACTTCTCTTCTCATACACTAGTGTGATGAGGATGAGCGATCGTACCATACTACTGATACCACTGCTATTCAGAGTAAGGCCAGACCATATATTTTGACATCGAAGTAGGCGCAGGAAAAATGCAGAAAGAAGCATCGGAGTACAGTATCGCTCAAAATGGTCCCTGCTACGTAAAGGAGCCGAGCATTGGAGTCTGTGGCAACCAAGATGGTCTGGGGCCTAGTACCGCGTGTAAATGAGTGGTTTTGTTTCTGGTCCTGTGTAAATGCTTAACCCATGTGTTGCTTTCTCGAACGAACAACCCTTGTGTCATCCGCGTTCTTGGCTCACAACACTAGTACCGAGTTACATTCAGTGAACATTGGAATACACGAGTGAAGATTACGTGTAGCAGTGAATGAGAAATAGTGGGTTGATGACTAAATGACACTCATCCATGATCACGTGGGCGTTCTGTACTAACAGTGACAAATAACAGTAAATTTCTCATCCAAACTAAGCTAGTTGACTATTTATTGGGGTTAGGTTTTTAGGTATGTGTAGCAGACATTTCAGAGTTATGCATTTTTAGGATGAAGTTTATTACCCGTTACGTGCATGACGTGTGTAGCATGGTACACACAATTTTTTACAGAACGAACTAATGGATAGAACAATGGAAAAAACTTAGCACCAACTAGAATTAATGGCTAGTCCGATTCCTCAGCAGATACGTGCCAAAAAATACTGATGAAAAGAAATGGGTAAATGATGAAATAATTAGATCAGCAAAAACCATTCAGTTGATTCAAAAACTGTTTTTTTTCACAATTTTCCTAAAATTTCCAGCGTTATCTTACCTTGTACTACTTAATTGTAGGGAGTAAGCATGGTTGCAGAAACGTGCACTTCAGTCTAAATTTGACTCACTTTCATGTTAACTGTGCAGTCGGAGGCTCAGACCACTTTTATCACCTTCCAGCATTACGTTCTGCTTTATGAGGACATCAGTAATACGAGTCTGGATTAACTGGTTGGCTCATCTTTTCAAAGTAAATAGGACCTGACTGTCGGACAACAAACGGCCAGCGATGAGCATACGCTGCTGACCAAACCAGACGTCCAGTGACACAACTGGTGGACAGGCAGCCAACCCTTGAATAAATCCTAACCAGAGTGAATCATCCACTTTGAGATTTCCCACCTCTGGTTGTCTGGCCTAGATCATGTCTCTGACGCAGTGAAAAACGGTTATACCACTGTGTTTTCTGGCCAAGCAGTGGCGCCCGAACTCAAATTTTCTTGATTCGATGGAAAGGGTGGCTTGGTTCACACGCTCACGCAAACAACAGATGCTTTATGAAAAATTACCACATATCAGTTGTGTCATAAGAAGGTAGAGAAGTGAAACATATTTTGTGGCAGCGACCCATGCAGACCGAAGCCTTGTCAGAGTGCTTCCGTGTGTCAGAAGTCAGTCAATAGCTGCTATATTTCCTCAGTCGTTTGAAACTATTTCCAACAACTGTTGCGAATTTCAGTTTGACTCGGTGGCGGTCGGGAAATTCCAGCTGTGTTTCATTTGAGATGAAAAGGAACACAACCAAATGTCCAGGAATAGGCCACCAGAAAGTCAAATATAGATGTGAGTGCTTCATGTAATTGAGACATAGTGTTGATGTGGTCGAACATTGAGAGCATATGTCAGCGTCAGTCACCTCTAGCAAAACCCCGAATTGACAGTCTGTCACAATAGCCATTAACGATACAACTTCCATCAGCACGTTGGATTTGCGGCATGAGAGAAGAATGTTTCGGTTTCTTCAAAAGATTCGTATACGAGTATGGATTCTTGCTGTTCCTGTCTGTGTCACGAGATAAGTCAGTAATTACGCAGACGAATGGAATACCTCGCACTTAGTTGGCCAGTAGTACAATCGTTTGAACGTTACCTTTGAACATGACGTAAAATCTTAAGCAAAATTTGTTCTTCATCACCAGTGGACACCTAAGTGACCTATGACTAGGTGCGACGCTCAATCTCAACGTCATCCCCGAAATAAATCACTAGGAAGCCAGCGGTACATTCCGTTGTAGACGAGACCTGAGGCACTTTTGATGATGGTCCAGCTATCCGACAGATTGCGTTGTTACACAGCATTCAAAGAAGCTACCATGGACGACAAATACTACTTGCCGATTGGTTTGCAAAATTTGGCCTGGCACAACTTCGTGTCAAAAAATTCGGTTTAATACCGTCGGATTCGCTTAAAAGGTGATAACCGGACCATCAAAACAATCATCACGCATACCAATCAACCGATTTTTCTGATTCCCTAGTCGCCAGCCACTATAAACTCTTTCGTCTGTATCTGGCGACTTCAACGAAAGTTAACAACAAAAAGCTGAATTATCAAACTCTCAGAACTAGTTCGGACAGTCTACATGAACCCACATCTCTGAAGTTATCGCAAGATCCCAAAGTAAGAAGTGTTAGGAAGATAC
This sequence comes from Paragonimus heterotremus, assembly GCA_013368495.1. Classification (NCBI taxonomy): domain Eukaryota; kingdom Metazoa; phylum Platyhelminthes; class Trematoda; order Plagiorchiida; family Troglotrematidae; genus Paragonimus; species Paragonimus heterotremus. The sequence continues at coordinate 157,585 of LUCH01000145.1, forward strand.
GGATCTCAGATGGTGGACGATCAAACATAAACATTCAACCCGGACCTAGCGGAAAAGTTGTTCACCGTATTAACGAACGGACTAGCAGATGACGGTGAAACCGAGGCCATATGATTCGTATACTCGAAAACTTTTCATGCACAGCCAACTGGTATATACTGTTGTTCATTCAAAATCCAAATCATTCGTACTCTGCTGCCGATTGGTAAACATATGACTATCGAGCTCGTCCAGTAGACAAGGTCAACGACAATACTGATACCATTTCAGAGCAGGTAGTTAGTTCATATCCCTCCCCATCTTCATCTCGTTTACAAACCGAAGTAAAATACTGTGATATTTCACTGAGAAGGTCAATCCTTTCGACAATCTTGTTGATATTGCACAAAAGTGAATGGATTGTCTCATTCTAATCTTGGCAAAAAATTACGTTGATGTTGAATTCTATTGCAAGATACATTCACTTGACGTATCATAAATAGTATGTTACGAAAAATTGCGTCTGATATGTCATCAACATATTAATACCAATATGCACGTACAGCGAAGTGGAAACACTAAGCTTCTGACGAAAAGAGGTCTAATGGAATATAACCACATCATGTGGGACAATACAACATTCCTGACCTCAATATTCTGGTCACTAAAACGGTGAGTCACTATTATCAATAATGAGTGGTTTGAGACTCCATCGGCTTTTACAACACAGGCCTATGGATCAAAGTTTGGGTGGATTTGCAGACTGATGATGTGAACCTTGGAGACGGTGACTGAAAGAATTACACAAATATGTTGAGTGGTGATTCGTCATTTGAGTGGCTCGACTATGAATGTTGGGAATTTTATAACACTGCAAATGACCCAATTTAATTTCGTCAAAGTTATTTCCGTTGGTTGCCACTTATTCTGACTTCGTTGATAATGAATTGTCGGAGACAATTTCCCATAACGGATGTGTTCTGTGTTTCACTGAGAATTTTTACGAAGTATTACATATGTTCGCAACTAGATGGAACACCGTGAGGTGGGAAAAACTTGTCAATTATTGTGGCAAATTTGGATTTCAGCGTTGACCTCCCCGTTACTAAAGCCTCATGTTCCTGATCAGATGGATACAGAAATAGGAGAGCTGAAACCTGGCGCTTTATAGACCAGTCAGTATATGTTACAGTCTTATACCTACCTGGGAAAAGATGATATCTTCCAAAGACTGGCCAATTAATTTGAACGTATTTCTGTAAATTACATGGCTGCGAATACTGATAACGACAGAGAATAAAGCGGTGTTAAAATGATTTGATATGCTTCATCTGGTTATCTCAACATGCTACGCATTAAACCGGTACAGATCGAAGAGGATACGTCAATCTAGACTGCTTCGAAAATTCAAAGTTCTTTACGACAACTGTCAGCAGCCACCATGAGCATCAACCAAACGTTGACTGCTAGGGTGAATGAAGTTAGTATGCATCGGCATTTTAAAGTTATACAGTGAAATCCGTTTTATGTGCAAAAAGCAGCGGATGATCTGTAACGAAGTGGAAAACATTGCGGAGACGTAGGAGATCTGATTATTGATTTTGGTAACACATCACTGCAGTTATCCGAATTCAAATGCAGTCTTGTAGAAGACGAGTCAACATACTGTGTCTTTGTGTTTTGTAGGCGATCCAACCACGAACGGTTAGCAAGCCCACATTAAAAAGTACAAATTGCTCTAATATCTCTAAGACGGTCGTCAAAGTGACAAGTAAATGAGGCTGGCCTACTCAGGAACCAACTGGAATATCTAGTACTTCGGTTGAACGGGTAAGTAAAATGGCAGAAAGGTCGCTGAACCGTAACTCCTTAAAAACGAAGTTTTTTTCCAGGACAGCAATCTTGCTGATTTCAATTAAATGGTCCCCGTACGATCGAAAATAATATCTGATCAAAATGCTATACAGGAAACCTCACAATTCACTGTTGGCAAAGCATGGATGGAATGTTCTCCAGTTTCAATCGACACTTGCTACAACTAGTAGACGGGTAACCAAGTGTATAGCATGCGCACACAAAATAATGCTGATATCCCTTAGAATACTTTGAAAAGGCAAGTTTTCTTCAGATGTTGCATAATCGGTTACTCAACCCAGTTTAGCGGAGATCGGACGTGGTCTCCACAATCGGTAGGCAAATCAAATGACTGGTCTATTGTTGTTTGTTTTTCAGTGTGACAGCAGCCGATAAAAACTACCAAACGCCTTCGTGTATTCTAATGTTATCTAATGAGTCTCATTTGTTTGCAGGCAACATAGTGACACAGTACACGGTTATGAAAACATGGTAAGACCACTTTAGACAACAAGGAGACAATTCTCAGTCTATGGTTTGTCTATGGAAAACCCACTTTAAAAACCTCAGATATTTAGTTTTCTTTGCATCGGTTTTTCGTCTTCTCATATCTACCATCTCAGCAGAACGTGCACGTTCGTGGGACCTTTGATCTACCCTAATAATGCTTAAGTCATCACGTTAAGGATTGTTCACGTGGAGCTACCTCTGTAGGTTCTTCCACTCACTCCCAAGAGTGCTCTTTCTGTATCGATTATATTCGTTTATGGTGACTATTTCCGTTTCTTTTTTTCCGTTTTGTTATTTATAGACTATTCAAAGTTAACTGAGAATCTGTTGTTGTTTTGTTGTGTTACTCGTTTTATCAAAAGTAGTACTGTGTGGGTTTACGACCAACCGTTTTTTGTTATTTCTTATTCGTGGAAATGGGACGATTTGTCAGGCTTTCTCTTCGTAAATAGTATTCGTTTTTTCCCGAGTGGTTCACCTAAAAGCTCATGTCTGTCAAGTAACAAAGTGATCGCCAGTACACAACCAAACACTTACCAGGAAGCATTGTTAAGGGGGCCTCTATCACAACAAAGGAGAAAATGTATCCAATCCTCAATATACTCATGGACCTGTAGAGTTTGGAAAGCAGGGGCTTACCTGGCGATACTCTCTAGAAGATTCTCTGGGATTAAAAACAAACACTTTATTCTGAGGACTTATTAGTCGCGCTATCGAATGATTTAGTGAAAAATTTGATAACCCGCTCACAGTCAAAGGGAAAGTAGCCGCTTGGTTCATATACAGGCAATAAAACTCGATTCGCTTCGTTCAGTAAGACGGGTGAGCAAATTAGTGTCTGACCAGGTTTTCCATGTTTGATTCAACAGTTATGTCAAAACCCTTTTATGTGCGCTGAATAGCGTTTTGAACTTGTGGTACTTATGTCTCAAAACGGATCATTAGAACCAGGGTTGGAAATAAGTGTTCAGTAAACAACTGGAAATAGTCATCCGAAGACGTAAGCACTATTTTAGATCGTTGACCTCTTCTCCATTACTCATCTCTCTCCATCTACTAGGTTGAAGTTGACAAAATCGGAACAAAAGAGCTCTAATGTAGGGCTCAAACTTGTCAGTCTGACAGTAAATTTGCACAAATTCCAGGTAGATGTTGGTTGTAATACAATAAAATAGGATCACGAGGGTTTCGGATATACTTTCACGTACCTCGAGTAGTAAACCCTTTTAATGGTCGCATTTTGTTGAACAGTGGGTTACGGGCCATAAGACTGTGTTGTACTGATCAGCTTGCGTTTCCGAGTACACAAGTTATGGGGAACATATGAGTCTGGCCGTTGGTAGACCACATACAACAGAATATTCAAGCCAATGTCATTCAGTCTTTATCATGACGTTCCGATCGGTGGACAGGTAAGTATATCCTGGTACTGTACTCAGAAGGCTTTTCCGGGATCTAGGAGTAATCACAACCAGTCTGCTTAATGGAAAATTATCGACATGGGAACATGCATGTCTTTGTTCACCTCCCGATGAAAGACCACATCCAAGGACCAATATTTCCAACTGAATCCGATGCTGCAAACTGATACGAAAGATATTGGCGACTGAATTAGATGAAGCTGGTAAAAGAGGAAAGGTGTAAGAAAACCAATCCACAAAATGAAGAGGCACAAAGCGTTTCTATTTTCCGATGTTTTACTGTGATCAGTATTCCGTTTAATACCCTATGTGCTAATGACTATCTATATCACCTGTATAGTAAGCTGTATAATCTAGCAATGTGCCTGTGTACATTGTGCTTTTAACGGATCCACATAAACAAGGTTTCACGTTAGCGATCCACCTACGCATTTGGTACACTTTAATCTGACATTTCTACAAGTGTTTGTTTGTCAAAATGACTTCCTTATTCTTCGTATAAAATGGTGACAGATATCTTATGACATCAACATTTACACATATATTTGGTGTTACTTCAGGTGCAAATTTATACATTGCTCATATTTGTAGTAATGGATTAATGGTTCGGTTTATGAAACCGTATGAACTCAAACTTCCATTTTCCGTATTTAAGAATCTTATAAGCTTAGGTACATATCAAATACTCAATGTCAGTAAGTTCACATATAGTGTACTGCCTACGATACCTCACCGGTCCCATTAGTGCACAAACATAAGTGCTCACTTTCACACTCATGTTGCTTAAAACTGACTTAACAGGGTACTACTATACTGGATCACGAACGCAACACACTATTCAGCGACTATACACAAATATCTCCGGATTATTTGCATCCTTGTAAAGCTCGGTCTACTTAAACCAAACCGATATATCACTTGTGACGATTGTGAGTGTTACCCTTGCGCTTAGATATAATCCTCGGAAAACCCTTTACCCCTCCGCACATCACTGCACATCTGTGCTTGTAGGCCGAAATACATTCTCTTACTTTGTTCACAAGAGCAATCTTGAGACTCTCCTTGTCTCCTTTGAAATGATTCGATAATGAATCTACATGTTCCGAACCTGATGCGTGTGTGGTTCTGCATTCTACTGAGACGATGAAAGCGCTGTAACTAAATGATTCACTTTCACATTACAGCTTGAAGTATACCACTGATATCAAAACTCATCCTCGTTGAGTACAAGATTCATAAACAACCACCTTTATTCGCAAACGACAGTTTGGTTTACGAGACAAATGTGATCCGCCTTCTGATGAACGGTGATCAACTGGTTTTGATCGTCAACCCCAAACTACTTTGACAAACCTGAACATCCTATGCCGCTTCCTCCGTCAGCGTAACTTTCAAGGATTACGCTAATTAAGACGGGTTATTTCTTTACACTAGTTACTTTATAACAGGTTCCTACAACCAGACCCAAAATACCGAAATAGGAGTTCCAATGCATCAATGTATCCGACTATACAATACAAATGAAAAGTTTTTCATCTGGAAGGAAACGGACGCATAAACATTTCAGAAATGTAAAACAGAACTTTCCGGAAACAAGTTTTAGTAGAGCAGTCAAAAACGTAAATGCGTACGACAACAGATACCCCCAATCAATGATCACCAAATTTTCTAAAGAAAATCCGCGCGAGCAAACGTTGATGGTGCCACCAAAGATGAAAGCGTTTCTACAACTGCCGTTCAAAGAGGATGATGTCAGTACGTCACTGCCAAGCCGATTGAAGGCCGCTGTTTTACGCACGTATAATGCCACAGAGCTAGTGCTAACCTACACAACAAAACAGATTCCTGTTCCTCATCTAAAACCTCAGATACCTCCGTTCGCCAGATCCCATATCACTTACCGATTTTCATGTAGTCGCCAGGTCGACAACATTGGCATGACGGAACGGCAGCTGAAGTTTCGGATCTCGGAACACATCCCAGCATGGGTGAGGAAACATGTGACGCAGACGCAAACGGATACCCATGTGTGCACCTAACAACCGACACACAAACCACCAGCATCAGCGATCGCCCATCATCTCCTGGAGAGCCATCACCAGGTAGACCCCATGCAGGCATTCTCGGTTGTTTACACAACTGATAAGCGCCGGCTGTTACGATATGCTGAGGCAGTTGCTCTGAAACGTTGGTGTCCACCTCTGTGTGTGCAGAAAGACTGCTTTGTTAGTTTATCACTGCCATGGTAATAATGACATTGTCTGATTAGCGAACAGATCTACCGTGTGTTTTCCTGATATGTCTAGTTTCACAATTGACTCATATTTTCCGTTTTATAAACTCCTGTTCTGTAGTACGCACTTGATAATAGGCAGAGAAATTTGCCAGGCCATAAATCGTGCGCATTTACGTTTTTGACTGCTCAGCATAAACATTTATTGCCGGTTAAAATAAAAACCACCCAGCACAAGTTAGACATGTGAACCGATAGCCGACGGTATGGACATATTACTAGATCATACCTAAACTACTTAGAATCAGTGGTTTTTTGTTGATACGTTGTTAGTGGCAGACAACTTGCTGATCTGTGTACCTCAAGTATGATCACATGAGCGATAGAGCATATGGTTATTGTACCCGTGATATTGTTTGCTGGGTTGTACTGTTAGTTGATTTTGTGCCCCTTACTCGACAATAGTCTTAATTTAGTGACCGTTCTCAGAAACAGGTCGCTCCTTTCTTGAATATCAGGAAGCTTACCGAGCTGCTAGTGTTATAGCGGAGTGGTTTTGTTACATTAGAGAACTGATAGGCGGAACTTCTCAATACAAAGCAGTATAATGCGGTTGGAACTTAACATCTACTTAACTGTTTCCTTACTCCATTTATATTTATCTGTTGATTTATTTCTGCTTATTTATTTACTCATGTTTGGCGAATCACAGTGTTGTAGGGCAGCCACTTAGAAAAATAATATTATTTTACTGGCTAACAGTACCCGTACATGGAGTAACATTCCACGGTGACTAACACAAACAAACACATACGTCTTCACATCAGTCCTAGTGGTTTTTGTTGTACCACTAACCATGTATGTGGAAATGTGTCAAAGACGAATTGGGTGGAAACATAAGGGTCGTGTGGAATTTGGTCTAGTAGGCCTAAACTAACCGGCTGACACAGAACCACGACCTCGTTCGGATAACGGCATAAGTTCTCAAAGCAGAAGGGGAAGCGGAATGAGTTATAACTTAAACGGTAAGGTCAGTTGACTACCGTCTGAACGACAACTTGTAGATGAAACCGCTGCTCTATTTTCACAACAGAGGAACCCTTTTTATGTTAAATCTAAAACTTTCGCGGTTTTATACTGTTTGACTAAAATAATCCATCCACCCGGCGGTCTGCAGAACATTGATTTAAGCCTGCCCGTTGATGCCGTTTAGAGACCACCTGCCTGATAACCTAAGTTTCATCTTTCCGCCTAAAGCACCTGTCACAGATTGACCCTATAGCTAACGTAAAGGGCTGTGCCCCAATGTAGTACACGTTATCTATTTCTTCCAAATATACACCATCACTTCCGTACTGATCTAATTTCATTATCTTGCTGTATTACAGGAAAGTATGACACAGCTTAATACATCAAGTAACAGAGTCGAGCAAACAAGAAATCTCTCCACATGCGTGTATCAATTAATATGATGAGCATTCTTAGCCAGTAACTAGAACGACTTCTCAGTCAACTTATCTTTCCCTCCAGTGCATACGGCCGTGTCACGTAGTAACTTCGTAAGCAAAACCCACACCTAGTTGTCTAATTGAAATACTCGTTGATTGGACCTTCGCCAGTCATAGGATCTACATAATCGAACGTAAAATCTGATGATCCAGGTAGCCATCTCTCAAGTTAAGCTGGGATACAATTTTGACGGGCAACGTAGTTGTCTTTACTAAGTATTGCACCATCTTAGTCGCTTAGATGAACCATTACAATACGGAAGTATAATTCAGTTACCTGGTTCGGTGACGTTCTAGTTAATGTGGCTATCTTAGTTAAATTTTGCCGCCTCGTAGTCATTGCTGAAGTAAGCTACAACTTTCCGACCGACATCAATTGAAACAAACCGACTGCTCGTTAACCCATCGGACCATCAACTTTAAATCAACATAACGAAAATAGTCATTCACGCTTGTTTTCGAGCTGAATTGATACCCGTTCTGAAATGGTCAACTTAGTACCGAATAATAATCCGATTATTCTAACTTTCCGTTTCAAACTTCGCATAAAAAGTTGAATTATGAAAGTGGTTGATCTTGTTGTTCACCGAGTTGACCGACTCGTCACCTGATGGTTACATACAGCATATATGAAAAGTTAGCAAGTCAACATGTTAGCTTGAACAACAAACAGACACTAATGCAATCTACATTCGTAGCAACAAATAGCCCCACCCACTGTCACAATCTGTTATGTATTTGGCGTTGGATACGATTAAACTAACCAGTGGTGTACTTGACTTTTAGATTCCCGTGTACGTTTATCAGAATAACAAACTGGATATAAAATAGTGCAGAATTCTAAGTGACGTCAGTAATTGTTGAAATGTTCTGAATTATAGTAGTTGTGCTCGGTTTGTTTACGTCTGTGAAAGAAAAATATGCGGCAGACCATCTGGTCTGTTTTGTCACTTGTGCTTTTCAGTTCCACAACACAGCCGTGAGCGATATTCAGCGTATGGCTATGGCCCGGCTTATGGGTAAATGTGATAGTTTACTCGTTGTGGAAGACTGAGTCCTCGAGTTACTGAGCGACGAATAACATTAGAGAGTAATTAGATATTAATAGACAGCCTCATATGTTGCCGAAAAAACGCACTAATAACCCATGGGTTCATGGTCAAAATCTTGTCCGAATTCGAAATGCGCATCTCCTGTATACTTTCCGAGCTTCGGGAATCGGGTCGCTGAAGCGTCAGCATTAATGAATCTGTTGAGTTTCCACATTGAACTGGTGATTTACATTGATCAATTCGTAGTAGACTATGGGTAAATATCTACCTGCATGGGTGTACAATACATTCACATTTGCAAATTGAGATTTCAAAGTTTTTGTAGAAAAGGCACAAAAAGAACCAACTGTTGCGCATCAAATAACATATGCCAAGTGAAACAGAATAACAAACAAAAAATAAAACTGAATAAGCGCGAAAATCAGAAGAGATAGCAGAAGACAATGCAAAAGCCTGCTCAGAAAACGTAGACACGAACATGAGTATACATGAGACTATTAGTCAAATTGATTTCCGGAAGGTCAACGAGCGCAAAAATAACAAAAACGACCAGTAAAAAGAACGAAAACCACGATCGACAGCGTTGAGCATGTCGTACAAGAGAGGAAGGGCTGGATAGATTTATGTGAAGGGCATTTTATACATCCATCGAAACCACAATCAATATCCTCAATATAAAAACTGTGTTGTAATCAACAATCAGAATGTCCCCAAA
>LUCH01000145.1:181705-234706 GCA_013368495.1 Paragonimus heterotremus
ATATATATATATATATATATATATATATATATATATATATATAGTTCCCGCAGATCCATTTGTTTTGACCAGGCATACAAAAATTTTGTTTTGTATGCTGTTTGACTATGTTTCCATAAATTATTCTTACTCACCACCAAAGCAATTCATCGAATACATTTGATAACAATAATCCAGTGCCAATAAGTCTGTTTCATTCTCCTGGCAATTTTTTGCTGAAACGACTTGCATCACTCTACAGAGAATAGCCAGTTATAATCAAGATACTTAAAGTTTTGTAAAATTGAAAGTCATCAATCAACTGTGTTCAACCAGAAGCCGAATATTTGAAATGTTCTCACACGAAACTTGTTAAATCACGTAAACGGCAAATTGAATGTAACAAGGAAATTTCTGTCAAAAGTTAAAATCAAATAAGAAAGAGTACTAAGTCACAACTCACTCGATCCACACTTGATGTCCCATATCGTCTTGAAAAACACGACCACAGAATTAACAAAACCACTACGAGTACTAGTGGTTTGCTTCTCGTCAACTGATCACCAATCGAAAGTCCGGAACCTGTTCACAATCATACCTATGTCCAACGGTGGATGCCTAGGCGGTCCAACAAACTATCAACCAATAGCCCTGACTTGAGTGATCTCCAAACGAATGCAGATTTTATAAGATTACTATTTCTAGGCTAAAAACTGAAGACCGCAATGTTATCACGACTACGTAACATGGCTTTACCAATCTGCTAAACGGTCATGACATATGGACGATGTCTGTCGAGTCACGCTGATCATCGTTGTCCTTTACCTTGACGTTTCCAAATATCTCGACATGGTTGATTACTCTATCTTGCTACAGAACTAATAACGCAAATGGTGTTTAGTGACATGAATTGAGGATTGTCCAACTGACCGTAGCTAACCGCGAAAAGGCAATTATCAAAGTAGTTCTCGGTCAACAGGATTGTCCCATAAAGTTCTATCATAGGGTCTCTGTTATCTATTCTTTTTGTTGTTGAACTAGTAAACATAGTCAGATTATCGACATTTCTCTACACCGATGACATGAAGCCCTGTAGAGTTCTGAAGAGTCCAGGAAATGTAGTGAACTTACATCACAATTTGAACTGTCTAAACTAGCGGTCCATCGAGAATGACTTATCGTTCAATGTCAACATATGTAACATCATACAAATTTGAAATGAACAGTTTGCCGATGGCAACACTGATGGTTACAATCTACTCGTATGTCTATGTCCGTAAGACTTTTAGATCATAAAAACACACATTCCGGTTCTGTCTTCAGATGACAGTCATGGTTGAGGTGCGTGGATAATTCTGGACCTCTTAAACAGAACTTCTCGGACAAGTCACCTTAAAAAGCATTTAACTATGTTCGGTTCTATAAACCCCCCACAACTAGAAACTAGCTTACCGGCTTGCAACACATCTTAAAATTACTAAGCACTTACTGGCTGTTCAGAAGACGGTGATTAGAAGAACTATCAGTTTCAGGAAATTCAATTACGCAGAGGGGTTGTAGAATTAGGTCAGTCCTCAATGCATTACGGAGTATCTATTTTTTTATGCACGAAGTCCTCTACATCCAGTGTTATCCACTGACCAAGTTGAATGCCAAGGTTACTCGCTGAAGTTTGGTTATGTAATAAGCAGGCAAAATTGTGGACTGAGCTACTTCACCTTTAGGATTTATGTCGATTGGAACACACTGTCCAACTCGATGGTCGCGTCTAAATTGGTCAAGAGTTTTAAAACTTCGTTTGAGTGACATATACCAGAGACGTAACCCGCACTACAAGTTTGCTGTTCACCATTCTAACCCGGTTTCACGGCTCAGTAAATAAACATCTGACAAACGGTTATTTCGGTGCGTCTTAGTGTTCGTTGCTGATGGGATTACAGCCAACACTTTCCTTGGGATTTCTTTCCACTTAACTCCGTTTAATTTTTGTTTGCACCCAATTCAATTTTCCCGATCATCACAGAGGCAAACTTCGTTCTCCCCACCGCTGATAGTCTGTATACTTCCGACTTCGTGGTTCGTTCATATTAACGCACATGACTGTGATGGTGATGAATATATGCTTTGTTTCTTGCATCATAAATTGCAAACAAGTGATGGCAACTTCCAGCTTTCCCTCGAAATTTTCGTCGTTTGCTTTAGAAAGAATTCTCCATATGAGTGTCAGTTTGTATTACAGCTCGTCCTTTTTCGCACATCTTTGCATCACACTTTGACGGGGCAGTCGTGTCAACCATTTCGAGATTGATTTTACATTATGCACAACTGAATTACTAACCCAAACTATTAACAACATCAGGTTTAAACTAATGTTTGGACTTTCCGATCGACTAATTAGTTGCTAGTTAACAAGTTAATTGCGTTGTTATAAGACAATATACACTTTCTGACAGATCTATTTGAGGGTGAATCAGAGAAATCAGAAAGGTGCTATCCAAATCTACTCCAGACTACTCTAACGCTCACGTCTTTAAAAACCTATGTCTGTATGCGCGCCCCCAGGTTTTTTTTTATACTCACACTGAAGTTAAACTCAAATTATGGTTGCAGTTTGTGATAAATGGTCAACTGCATCGAAACGACCAAACAGTCTTATAGATAAATGTGTTGTTTGTACTTGTACTGATATGGGTTGGATTATTACTGCCTCTTATCCATAAAAATGATGATCCAGCAATATACCAGTATAGACTGTCTTAATGTTTTCCGTTCTCAAACTTAACGCACTACTTTTTACATTCCCAACCGTCTCTTACGTCAACTGGACTGTAGACTTTTTCTCAAGGTCGTTAATCGGAAATCTAGGCCAACTTTCTTTTGTTTCTCCAGCTGCAAATTCCTTAGTTGACAAAATAATTTATGCAATTAAAATTCCAATAAAATTTCGAGTGAAAGTAAACAAAGCTGTACATGTAATTATTTATCGTCTTCACCTTTAAACTAATAAGAAATAAACTTATGGTAACCATGGTAAGAACATCATTTGAATAGGAGAGAAGAATTCAAGAATATAACAACTGTATAATATTTCAGTTTGCGTATTTTGAATGTTTGTGCTTATTAAATACTATTAGCCTGGAGATAAGCGAGTTTTAGTAACACGTATTTATTTATTCACCCACATGGTTAACCAGGTTTGACTGATATTGTAAAGTGGGGTCTTTGGTTCGTTTGAGTATCGTAAATATGCCCGGTTTAGTCATGAGAAGAAACGCGTAGCAAACAAGCTCGTTTTCAGTGTTTCATCATCAGGCTAAATACAACACATTTATATGGGTTCGACAGGGGTAGTACATCAATAAGGGTAAGGGATGTTAATTATTAGTGTCAAGTTAGTCAGACTCATCAAGTGTTTGGGCAGATAGTTGCTCCTACGTAACAGATCAATCCGGGTTATTGATGCATGGCCAAGACGTTTTTGTGAACATAACGGGGGTGAGTGTAATCGAATTGCTATGGCTTCTGCGATTGCTAATAGACGACCTTTGACCCACTTCGATTGCACTCCGCAGACTCGATAGATCGGTTTGAATGAATCGGCCGGGTTGATCACATGGTTCGATTCGACCAAGTGTGCAGCGATCGCTGATGAACAAGTCTTCATCGATCCTCTAGCTAGCCACGCCGGATAGTGCTCCCGCCAAAAGAATGGGGTAGCAATGGGTTCACCGCCAGGCCCTTTATTAGCGGACATTTTTATGGCAAAGCTTGAAAGTAGTTCACTAGCAGATCATATAAAGTCATTAGCTCTTTATAAACGTTATGTAGACGACATTATATGCATGGCAGACGAATCGCAATGTCTCAATGAAACACTGGCGCACTTCAACCGTGCCCACAGAAATATTCGTTTCACTCTGGAACCCGAATCACCAATAGGTATATCGTTTTTAGACGTGTTCTTGTCACGCCGTGAGGACGGCACATTACAGCGTAAAGTATATCGCAAAGCAACCTGGTCAGGGCAGTATACTAACTTCAATAGTTTTGTACCTTTGAGACAAAAGAAGAATTTAGTCCGATGTTTACTAGACAGAGCCGTGAAAATTTGCTCAGATGACACAGTAGAGGAAGAAAAACAGTTCATATTTAACACACTCCTTGAAAATGGGTATCCAGAACGGTTTATAGCTAAACACATGATAATTAGCACCAAAGTAAATGTGCCACAAACTGTAGACAAAAAGTCGGTCTATATTACGTTGCCTTTCAAAGGTGATAGTAATGCTGAGGATATAACCAGGAGACTTAACGTAGCACTTAACAAAACCTATTTCGCAGCTCAGTTACGTATACGGTTCAACTCCACACCAGCTAAAAGATATACCGCCTGTACATGCTGCCTCTTTCTGTGTTTACCGTTTTGTTTGTTCCTGTGGAACAAGCTACATAGGCCGCATAACAAGGCGACTATCTGAACGCATGCGGGAGCACCATCCGGCGTGGCTAGCTAGAGGATCGATGAAGACTTGTTCATCAGCGATCGCTGCACACTTGGTCGAATCGAACCATGTGATCAACCCGGCCGATTCATTCAAACCGATCTATCGAGTCTGCGGAGTGCAATCGAAGTGGGTCAAAGGTCGTCTATTAGCAATCGCAGAAGCCATAGCAATTCGATTACACTCACCCCCGTTATGTTCACAAAAACGTCTTGTCAAGGCATTGAACCTCCCGTGGCCATGCATCAATAACCCGGATTGATCTGTTACGTAGGAGCAACTATCTGCCCAAACACTTGATGAGTCTGACTAACTTGACACTAATAATTAACATCCCCTACCCTTATTGATGTACTACCCCTGTCGAACCCATATAAATGTGTTGTATTTAGCCTGATGATGAAACACTGAAAACGAGCTTGTTTGCTACGCGTTTCTTCTCATGATATTGTAAACATCGAATTTACACTAATAAGCTATAATCTACATGTGTGTAAATTGTGTCCATCCCAAATCGGCTTTTCGTTCATCTGCCTCCTATTCTGTTGCGGACCACGAGGCAACCCATCTGACCTGAGCTTCAGGAAAGTTTGGTCTATTGAGTCAGTGATGGTGGATCCAAGTGCTGACGTGACGAGATCACGTATTATGTGATTCATCTTGACAGTGACAACCTACTAGTAAACTTTATCGAAGCAGTTCGAATGGACTGAGATCGTTCTTTCGTTTATAACACCACAGGTGTTCCGAAGCTTGACATGATTTACACTTAAATAAGAACCATAACGACATCAATGAATTTTCTGATTGGGTCGTGCATCGGTGTACAACTTTCAGTCAGTTGTCCCCGAGCAGGGCAGATGGACAATAATCTGAGCGGATATAACAACACATCCTGAAGTGAGTTAAGAAGCTGTTGACTCAAAGGTTTCAAACGACCAACCTACTGGTTGAAATTCCACATCATCCATTAGTAAACACCTCATGGTAACATGTCATCTAGTTAGCCGTTTGCCGTATTCAATATGTTTCTACACTATTGGAACTCAAAGATACCGGTCTTAAGCGAAGGTATGCTGATCCGAACATATCAGCCGGCGTGTGTAGTCACAAAAGCGATTGGAATCCACAAATTGGTTGCCGTAATTTCGAAGACATTGTACCCTGTGTGGATGAGTGCGTTTCTGCAAACCATTTATCGTTATTTGCTTGAAGCGCGTGATTCACATGTTCTACGTTTACCATCGATGAGATTAAACAAAGTATCAGAATGTCGGAACAGATGTCTAAAGTTTGCACTGATGAATTTTTCACAGAAACTAAATGTTTCAAAAAACATTGCTTCTTTGAACAGCAGAATAGAGCTGTTACTGAGAAAGTTTCTAAACAGTGTTTGTGATGCCTGACTGGTTCAGCGACCGCTGGTCGTGCACACGTTGAGCTAAGATATGATTACTCCTACTAGTTACTTCACATTTTACATGGTTTAGCGAAAATCGTTCCTTCATGTAGCTAAGTGAACAGAACGCATCATTGTCAATGCACCTAACGTACACAATCGTGCTTTGCAGAGATGCGAATGACCTCGCCAGACGTTGACAGGCCATTGTTAATCCAACCGAACTATCATTATAAATCCACTATCGCAACTCAATCGCACTTATTCTCACATGGTCCTTAGGTCATTGTTGTTTTATGTGCGGATTTAGGTCATTTATCTCTCTTGCGTGCCCCATCCAGCATACAATGTGTCTCGACGTTGATAACCTCATGCCTCACATGTCAATGATAAATGTAAACTATGACGGAAGCCACGTTTTGATGAACGCTCGATACTGCACCGAATATGGAACGCTTGATGTGGTCTGCTCTATTGGTAACGGCAGTGTCTATGGTGACTTAGGGTTACCAACACTGCCGAAACAACTACTCAGGTTTTCTCACACAATTCCATGAGACGCATAAAGAGATGTGACTATTCATTGCTGCACAGCATGTTGACCAAAACACCCTGCCTTGATTCTGTCACAAGAACAAGATAATACACGATCATGCTTCGAGGATCTTCGACTCCCAGACTTGCAAAGCTTTATCCGGCGAACGAATTACAAGTCCAAGGCTATTGTCTCGTCACCCGACCAGTCCGTCATACCGTGCAAGGTTTCACTGTTCCAGCTGACTGTTTCCAATAGTCAGTTGTTTTATTGCACTGTGCGGATTTATGACGGCTAAAACATCTCGGAAATCGTGCTCACCATCTTATAAATGAACCACTACCACTGTGCTGACTTGGGCATACATGATATGAGACCAGCTACCTAACGTTTCCACGATCAATACACATCTTGATTGGAGGAGCGATGCGAAAAAATGTTAGCAACATCTGACGCTTAACAAAATCTATTTACCAACTGATGTATCTTCATAGCTAGAGAGCACCCGGGAGTCAGTTGACGAACAACCAGACTTGCGTTTAGTATGCCTCAACAGATACACTGGACTGACCAGAGAACAGTGATGTGCTTGACATAATTCGCATTTTACGCCTTGTGATAAGCAAAACGGAATAGGTTGTGCTCCAGACTAACGCGACTGCCTTAGCTAATTGTTCCAGAGTCAAACTAAAAGGCGAATGTTATGTCACTTTGTTTCACTCCAGAGCGTGCGTAGTGAGCAGAAGAATACGGAATGTTTATGTTGTACACTTCTGAATGAGAGACTTTGTGGACGCACTAAAATATTGACTAAGATTACTAAGATATCAGTCAGCGCGACATAGTATAAATCGAGCAGGTAAAAATAGCGGGAGTTATCTCTTGATTGTTCTAGAAACTTCTATTCATTCTGATGTGAAAAAATCATGTTCCAATGAAGGAGGCGGTTTTAAACATAAAATATGGTTTTCCGACACTTCTACAGTTAGGTCTGTTAGGTGGCTTCTGTTGCACATCGGCGATTCTGCAGATAGTCAGTTGCTATCGTTGGTCACCCGTTTGCCTGGACTTCGTCGGACTACGGTCCTTATTTCAAGCGCTTTGCATAACATGAGAATACTACATTGACGCAGTCAATAGAAGCTCGCTCTAGTAATCATAACACTTTGCAAAAAGATACTGAGTTAGTCTGATTCTGATACGTCAGCGTTTTGTTACGTGCTGTTAGACATCCTCGCAGTGTGCGGTTGTCTTACCTGCAGTTAAGCCTTCAATACTGTCCATCTCAGGCTTGGTTGGTCCGGTGAGTCGATAGTCCCGGTTATATGCTTGAGTCCCAAATTATTTATATGATCACCATCGCGTGCCTGGGGTAGTCAGAATAAACACCCCCTACTGTTAGATAAGTTGAGCAACTGTACAGAACTGTTCGGAACCACTGTTTGGAACATCTGAAAACATGATCGTAATGGTATGGTTCATCTGTTTCCAGGCATGAACAGAACCAACATAAAATCGTTCATCCAATAATTTTCATTTGAGTATGTTTTCATTCAACCTTCATGAGTGATGTCGTACCAAGTCGGTTCGGCGAGCAGATTCGACTCGATCGAAAGATGTTTTTGGGCCTGCCAACAGATAAGACGTACACTTTCGAAGTCTGTTGAACTTGAAAATGTATTGCGGCAATCACTCAGATTTAATGAGAAACTACGGCTGAGTGGGGCAACCATATTCACCACATTTTATGTAAACGAAATAAACGCTAATGGGCTGCACTAGAAAATTTCACTATTGTTTCTTGACCAACTTGAGACATTGATACACTGAGGTGAAGGGTGAGGACTACGCCGCGAAAATCTTCATCGTCTTCAACAGCGTCTTGTGAGAATAGCTTCAGCACGTGCCGAATTTTCTGTCTTACTGAGTGTTCGGAAAGGCACTCGAATCTCTTTCGTACTACTCTCGTCAGCTAGCTAGATTTGGAGGGCATCTTAGTCTGGGCTGAACCACGATTCCAAATTCGTTGTAGCTTCAACAAAGTAAACAGACACAGTGATAATGTTTCCAACTATGCCCACCTCTGAACTCGGCTTCACATGTAAGTCTTGTGACATCGTGGATAAATTGCCCGTCAACGTTTCGATCAACTTCATTTGAACCGCCCAGAAGTGCGCTTACTGCTGCTGCGGAATTAGTTTCATCTGTTCTACTCAAATTACCGCAACCCTCATGGGTATCATGCGGAATCCAGAAAGTCAACAGTTGTTGGATCTGTTTTGGTACAACCACTCATTCGATCGAGGAGGTCGATCATCAGCTTGAGCAGAAACGGCATGAAGTTTGGACAAGTTGCCTTACGGATGGTCAACAAGCAAACTAGAAAATACACTCCAGATAGAGTGGAAACGTAAACAGCTTTCAGTCACTCAGCTGCAATATAATTGGCTAACTGAGACAATACAGAACCACTCAAACTATATCGATTCTTTCTCATACAGTGAGAGGTGTTAAATTCCATCTTCACTGCAGACAACTTCCACTCAATTCTGTCTGTCGATCTACACAACTTCAACTGTTATGTTATTCAATGACCTTGGAGTAAGCACAATTTGCTGTGCTCACTTCAATAAAAGATGGGCAACTCAAACAGAAGATAGTGAAACAAGTTAACTTGTGTAATCCGTCGTGTCTTTTTGTGTCCTATTTCGAATAATCTACACCAACGCGCATAGAATCACGTCCACAGGAAGTCAGTGTAGGCACAGACCATATTTTTCTTCAGGCATTCAAAACGTCTGGCTTAATGTGGATTGATGACATAGTTCCAGTGTTCTACATTTTGAAACTTAGAATTCACTTGCACTTGGGATTTGAGATAAAACGTTTATGAGCCCTTACTTGTGCTCCTCAACTTTCTAATGTCTGGCAGTAACTGTATGTTAAACAGTTTATAACTATACGCAAGTTTACCACGTGCGAAACACTATGGTACACGGGTTTGCTATCAAGTTCCCTGATAACCATAGTTTAATGTGATTAGTAATTATCTGGCTGAATGTTCTTTCACGTTTGCGAACTATTTGGTATATTGCTTACACTGATTAGCATACTAAATCCGCTATTTACTGATTTCCCATTGTATAGTTTGGGTCTCTGTACACAACTTACACCGTTAACGTTGGTTTCATTAAAAGACTAAACCATTCGCGACTAACGTAACGGTTATCATTATTCATGGAAACTAAGCTGCAAATATCTTCTGCCGCTCACACCCACAACTCTGTTCACTCCAAATACACATTCTTCCTTTAATTCCAAGTAATGTGTAACCTCCACCTTAGAAATTATTAGTCGGAAATACGATAACTTGCCCCAGTATATGTCGTTGAGGCGCTCATCACAATTTCTTTTAATCAGTACAAATGATATCATCATGTTAGCCAAAAGTTTCCTTCTTCCTGCACTCGCTGTGCTTACCTGCAGTAACTTTGATTACTGTCACTTCAAACGAATGGTTATGTGTAAACCATCAGTCTTTTCAAATCAGAGCACAAAATTGTCCCGCAATTAAAAAGTGGTCATATTGCTTCCTGAGTTAATATAGTATTTGAATTTCTCATGCATGTTTCTGTTTGAAGAGGTGATCAGACTGCTATGGTTAACAGTGCAGAATAGTCTCAGAGTCATCCAACATCCAACCAAATTTAGGCAGATATTGGCTAAATATATTCGTAAACAGTTGACTTCTTTTAAATTGGCTAGCAGCTACATTTTTCTTATTCGCAAAACAATTCTACCTATATTCGTTCTAATCGAAATCTGACGTCATCTCTCGAGAAACGCCAAACGTTGTCCAGTTACGTTCATCTTGCAATTTCCCAGCATTATTGGGTAGTGTTCATTTAATCTTTAACGATGGTCATTATAGTGGACTAGCTGTGAAAAATGATAAAGTGCTCCATAAAACAGCCATATTTCGTCATAAGAAACCCGCCAAATAATGCAGCAGATTGTGCGCCCAGGCAGGATTTCAAAATCGGTTCGGACTGCAATCCAGCAACACCACAAATGAACAATAAGCTGTGTTACTGTTAAGCAATTTGGCAGACTGAGTAGAATCGAATTCAGCCAAAGTCGAAATTTTTTGCGATTGGGTCTCCTGAAATCTGCTAAATTACCTGTAGTTTAGCAATTCTCATTAATAGCGCTGATGGATTCCACTGTGAACCGATCGATAAATCCTGCTTGGATAGTCAAAGACCACACTAAGCCAACATGATGGATTGAAGTCTGTGCATTATAATAGTAGTTCTAGTCAACCTCATATGAAAACTTACTGTGTGAGACAGCTGTCTGATTGCGTGCAGTGTGAACAAAATTGTACAACAATAAATCAGTAGTAGTTTTATTGTTTAAGAATTTCTGGGTACGTCATAAACCGTAAGTACATGCTCCCCAGGAGCAAAACCGCCCTACCTAAAATTTGTTTTCTGTTAAATGTTGACGAAATGTTATTAAAAGAAGTATGGCGCTGCTATAAATTCCATGAGAAGCTCACATTATATCAATATTTTGATGCCAAAGTAATGGTATATTTTCAGGTGGCATAGTTGAGCAGGGTGAACGTAACATCTCGTCAAAGGTAAAACGCAGTTCAACTCCTACTTATGTTGTCGCCAAAATCGGTTGACCGGTTGAATAATAAACGCGCACACTGCAAGCAATTATTCATCGGAGGACTACATTGTACACGGATATTCTGTTATGAATTTTCAAAGGGCAGTAATCGATGGTTAGTAGAACATTTTGCCTTAGGTTTGACTAAAACTCAGTTTCTGCGCTAACTGCGGGTTATATGTGGGTTATCTGTAATCCAACTTATGATGTATAGTGCCTTGTACAAAGCTGTGGTTCTTGTTGACAATTCTGTCATTAAACCTACAATCTATCAAACGGTAAGGAATATATTTTCCGTAGACAGGAGAGGTTTTAAGGTATTCGGTGTGGCTACGCTGGTACTTGTCACTTGTATCAAAGCTCAAATTACCTGCATGAGTCCACTAAGTGAGAAGGAACCTAAAATTACAGGAAAAAAACAGTTCATTATGCACTTTCATTTTCCGAAAATCTAACAGCTTAGACGAGTCGAGTAAAGCGGGCATTGATATTTCCGATCCAGGGATTGTTACCGGATTAGTCATTTATGCAGACTTATCATCGGTTGATTTATGTTTTGATCAAAGATCTTTCACCTCAATGGACACTCCTCTGATTAACCAATTTCTTACTGATAATCTTTCGCGTAATCAGTTATTGCGCGCCAACAAATTTAGCCGCATCTTGTTTGTGTGTATGCATTGATTCGTTAGCATAAACTTCAGTCAGATGTCTACGATCAATGAGTTGTTTACGATGACATATTAATCCAGTGCACACAGCTCCTCAGAGTCACCACTAACAGTGAACATACGGAAATGGAGAAAAGTCATACAATAATACGAACTCCTTGGAAATAATTTTAACAGCATAGCGATTTTACTTCTCTAATCACCTTTCAGCATTTGTCTTCACACGGATAGTCTGGTCTTATCACAGTACTGAACACCGGCTAGACTAACTAATCCAGACTATCTTCTATGTCTTGAGCAAACCATTAAAAGCTTATTAATCTAATTGCAGACTGTCCAAATGATTGGAAACGTGTACTGCCGTGATTCGATTAACTTAGAGTTGTGTCCTATTCGCAGACCTATTGTTTCTGTAGAACTGAATCAGTTTGCGAATGTAAGCAGTCGTCTGTGGTCACTGATGAAGTATGTTTTGAGTAGCTACAGAAAGTTTTTTTCTTCAAAAAATCCACTGATAAGGTACAACACTTCTCTTTCCATTACTAGTCTCTGCGTTACGTAGACACTTCATCGTGCAAGGGAATGAAGATTGTGTTGTTAAGTCCGAGGATGTTGCTGCTGGTGAGAATGCTAAAAATGCTGATGAAAGGATTAATAGTTCAACAGCAATAAAATTAATCCCTTCCTGCTCTTGATGCGTTGAAGTGGCCCGGCTTACTGCGGAAATCTCTTGATTGTCAGTTGATTCCTCAAAATATTTTTTTAATATATCATTAGAAATGGCTGCAATAGGAAGCAATTGCAAGCAATAAAAACAAAATGACTGGTTACTTTGTACATGATCACGGCGCAAAACTTGTTTCTGTTGTCACCCTAACGATGAGATCAGTGAGAAACTGAACACTGGTAGTGCACAACATTTTGCAGTTCACAGATTAAAACTTACTCATTATTCAAAGTTCTCAGCACACTTAAAACCTGTCTGTATGGTAAACTTAATAGTCATATACTTCTAGGGTATTCATTCTAAATCACGTTGCGTACGTTAACTCATCTGGTTGGCTTTTTTCACGTGTGCATCTATCTCAGAACATGTAACCCTTAAGAAATTCACTTGAAAATTTGTTTATCTTTGTACGCAGACAATCTATGAAAGAAACGAATGTGATTATAGGTCACTAGAATTGATAGCCCAACAGGGTTGCATGAAACATTACCTAAAACGGAACAAACTAGTAGTATACATCAATATTAGAATTTTTCCCCGGAATTCAAATAAATGTTATATGTGGTACCAGTTTTCTGTCTGGTAAAAGATAAATGAGTCGCTGTGGCAGATATTGACTGACACAGCTCTTGCGTGACCACGTTTTCGACTGGGTGCATAAACTCTTCTCGGATTCCGTTCGAAATGTGCTCATTCGCTTTTATTTCCAGCTGGTGAGTTGTTCTGTCGAATAAAAATGTTTCACATTCATAGGTGAGTTTTTACTCGCCAGAGTTGCTGAAATCGGATGTACGCTGTTTATCTGATCCTGTCGTTATGCAACTGGTCGTGTATCAATCCATTTCTGTAGCTGAGAGTGGATGCATTTATTGAGTTATTGAGGAGTAAAAAACAGCGACCACTTTCACTGAACGGAAATTAGATCAGCTTCTTCTTTAAAGCCATTGAATGACACTTCGCCTCGTGATTATTCGTATGAGACTTGTAAAATTCTTGTAACAGGAGACCGGTAAGCGTATCGCATATCCGCTCTTTGTCAGTTCAAGTTTGAATTCATAGTTAAAGTTAGGTTTTACGATAAAATCGCACGACTACACCGTTTTCAAAAGAAAATCCAATAATTGAATAATTGAGACGATATATAAACGGGAAAATGCGGGTAGTAATGATAATCTTAAGACTGAAAGCGACAAAGTCACAACCACAATTAGGAAAGCAATATTCTGGACGTATTTATCAACATGCGCATCTAAGGTCTTGATTCTAAACCTCAATGCACTTACAAAAATTAAAGCCAATTTGATCAGATGTACAATTTTTGCTATAATGTCTTTTCAGAATCCGCTAAATAGACATGCATAGTAAGAAATTATTTTCTTTACAGAAGTCACCGATAGGGGTTAGCTCATCATAGTAAACCAGATAGTTTAATGGGTAAAACAGAAGATGAGACGTATTCATGAGGCAATGTAACACTTGAAATTTGTCCGTATTTGCTCATTTACTATGCTATCCGACAATAATGACATTTTGACCCTGGTGACAGAACGTTCTCAACTGAATTGTCATCTGCAATATCTATTTTACTCCACAGTCATCAAAATTGTGTTCCACATTCATACCGTCATTTTTGATAAAGCGTACTTCATACTTGTGAAGTTGACTACAGGAACACTCCCAATGTTTACTTGTAACCAATGTCATCCACGGAATGGTAGTTTTGGAAATTCAGTATGCAAACAGAAGTGAAATCGCTTTTCAGAAATGTTGAAAATGGTGTGTTCGTTGGTATAATAGCACGACCATTCAAGGAATTTCTGGTAGAATAGGTTGACATGATCATGAAAGTTGAGAACAGGTTGTAACCTGTAGTTGGCGCAAAAACAGTGTTAGTCTGATTTTAGTTACGAACGGTTTGAAGATCTTGGGTTTCTATGGTAGGTTCTGTTAGGGGACATCATTTAGAAATGTGTATTTTATTCGGGTAGTTGGCTATGGCAGTAAATTTACTGAACACTGCCTCATTGGACGTTATTTAAACGAATGAAGCTCTTTATAAACTTTCAAAGTACTAATGGTTGAAAACAAACAAATTTAAAGAATTCATATTTGTAGCCTAAACTATACCATACTATTGATGTAACCATAGTGTCAGGTATTTTATAGTGGGTTATCCTTTTGTAGTAAACTTTAATATAGTTTGCTTTTCATACTGAAATCACGAAGGCACTGCCTTTTCAACAGCTAGACTTATGTTGTAATCTTCATTGAAACACAGTTTATTTGTGTGAAATGTACTTGGGAATGATTGGAGAGCATGGTTTATTTAGAGCCACATCTGCCTGAGGAGGCTCTTATTTAACGTTGCAGAACGCAATGACTTCAGCTGGAATGACACTAGTAGCAACGAGGCTAGTTATCTGGAAATGCTGTGTACCTTTGAAGGCTGTCTTTTGCAGCTCACGATCCATCTGACTAGGGTTGTAACAAATTTCAAAACGGCACAGTTGGTCTCAGTCAATAAGGGATGAATCCGTGGGTTACAGTTGGTCATCTATTAACTGAAAATCCCTTCTGTTGTTTTAACAACTGAACATTTGCTAATGGATGGTGAAACTATGGACGCAACTGATCACATCTTTAGAGAGATGCCCCATTTCTTAATTTGTTCAGTTCACAAAAACACGGTGTTAGCAACCATCTGGTACCTACCGTAGTCACTAGTAACCAAAACTTGTTGATATAAAAAAGCAGAGCAATATAACCAAGACGATTAGGTTACTCGTGTAGATCGATTTTACTAAAAATCCAAACCCTCTCAATTGATACTAGTATTATGGCGAAAATCTCACATAATAAAGCGGGATCTTTGAGGTCTACTCCACATCTTACGTCATCCGTACGGCAGCGTTCATGAGTCCAAAGTCCAGTTGGTAACACTGAAAGTTTTCCGCTTAAACATCGTACACATTTTTGCCTAGTGCTGTACGTTTAGCTTAGTACATCTACCGTGATTTCTTGCCTGTGCTTGTCACCTGTTAACCATACTTGCTTGAACGATGGCTTGTTCGACCCCTCCTGTTGTCCGTGTTTCAGCAGCTGTGGCTTTGACCAAAACTTACTACCGCGTTAAGATATTTCACTAAGAACTACTTACAGGTCTAGCATCCCTGCCTTTTTTGGCTGATATTAAGTTGTTCAATGTTTCGCCATTGTTGCTTTATGCAGGCTGCACATCATTCGTTGTTTGGGCATGTGAAGGTCTCACATCATTCAGACTTATCTTTACTGTTTGTTGTAAGGAACTGCAGCTGAACACATTTCAAAACGGTTTTTCCTAATGTACTCTGTACGGATCTCATAGTTACACGTTTGTCTAGCAGACTTTGTAGTTAAGACAAACTACGCCACTTCAGACGCTTCTGGTGTACGCCTTGTTTGTAAAATGGAACGCAGAGTACACATTCATCACAGCCACTTTGCGGTGATGTACACGCACAGCTCGCAAGCTGGAACTGTTTAGGTTAAGCTCAAACAGTCAAAGTCTGGTGAGTTGTTTTTGACTCTACGGTTTGTTGTTAGTTGTACAACTGTATTCGTTATATAAAAAGAGGGTACAAAGCACGAATTGAAACCGCAAACCGGATTACCGGTTTCTTTTTACTAGAAGTATACATGAGGGTCATTGCCTAACCTTAAGCCTCTGGAATAGTACAAACGAAGAGAAATCATGAGACCGGTGAAGCACACAATGTTATTGACGAACTAGTTGTGCCATTGTAACGTTTACCAAAATGGCAATTTGACTGATAAAGCTGCCAATTCTCATTCCGTGAAGAATGTTATCTTTTTGATTAAATTTGATCACAACTCATTCTGACCAAGGGATACACATTTACGAGTACTGAACATGACAAATTGTGCTGAGCATCAGAAACCGTTTGGCGGATTCTAACCAAATATGGACAAGTTGCGGAAGACAAGATTCTAGGACAAACCCTCAGGAAGTTAAACGATGGACTCAGTGACAAAATGTTTCTGAGTTTCCTAATTAAAAGTGATCCCTTAGTTGTATCAAGTTGGACCTAGACCAAACATGACATTCTGCCTAAAATCAGATAATCACTTGAAAAAAGTCAAATGGTTAAACCACGTGTACCAGCTTGAGGGCAATTAACGCACATTGCGAATAGCAGTAGAGCTTAAACACGCAAAATATACTGCTTGCAACATTGTTTGATGTCCACACCAACTGTGGGTGGGTGACCATCCCAGTATTGCAATCGCGTTTACGGTGGGCAGTTGGCTAACAATATCTGCTATGAAACAAATACAGTATTAACGGGAACGACGAAATAATGCTGTGCCCTTATGTGTCTTCAATAAACAGCTTAATCCAACACACGTTTACACAAGGCAACAGGTAGAAAACGTTAACTGATAAAGAGCCTTACTCATGGTTGACCGCTGTTGATGATTTAAACCGACAGATGACCACAGATGCATTCAAGTATGAGAGGAAGAGTTTTAGGACTTTCAGAACAGATTGTAGCAACGTATGCCAACCACATTTCTGTTACACTAGTTCGTTTCATTTCAAGGCATGTAAATAGAACACCTAATCTCCAACTTTAACTGTCTCCGAAGACGAATGAGCCAAAACAGTCCGCTGGTTGTCATAGGTAGAGAACAGAGAAAAACCGTTCTGCTTCACGAGATCAATGTGGTGACCGAAGAACAGAAACTGTGCAGTTGTATTGTATAGCAAGTATCAGCACACTGCAAGCTAGGCCTCGGTTAGACAAATTTTATTGCCCAAACGTGTAAGCGAACCTTCTGGTGTATTGGTTCAATTTAAAAGTAGCAATAGCCATTGTACAACGCTCCTAGCCTGCTACCTGGCATTGTTTGTCTTGCACTATACTTGGTTGACTTTATGTGGTTGTTCATCGGACCTGTTATGTTTTGCCAAGGAATGTCGAATAATACTATTTTCCACTTCTGGTTACTCACTATCCGACATGAGACGTCCCATGCATTTGTGGTGACTGTGTAGACTGACCGCAATTGTGTTTCTAATGTCCCTCGTTCTACTATACTTTTAGTGACTAGGAAGTTTCCGTGAATAGCATTACAAAATCCATCTTAACACCCATATTCCCTAAAGGCCTGCGAGGCTGAAAATTAGAATATAGTGACTGTAACGCAACCAACTAGTACTGTTAATTCCATCACAGTGAGAATGGGTATTGATAATGTGTGACGGAATACCCATCTGCACTACTTGTTGGGCTAAATTGAGCGGTGTGATAACAACTATGACCAGGCTACTTATGGCAGACAGGCCGATCGCTCTGACGAACCACGGTCCCCAAGTCCTCCAAGTCGAGAGTTAGAAGAAGGCCAACAACCTTTCCGAAATAGACAATAGTTCTACCATGCTGCACCCACCCGTTGCCATGTGTTACGGACTTTTGAGCCAGTGGCTCTGGTTCAGAACTTCAGTTGTTCTGTTATCTATGTCTTGGGATTGTGACAAAATCTCAACCACTAACACTTACAACATCAACAGTTCTATACTGCATCGCTTGTCTCGTAGTATCAACTGAGCCACTCTATTTGTTCTCTACAGCAAGGTGGATAGGCAAGAGCCTGCTACTGCTGACCTTTCCTCTGCTGTTATACACAATTCAGCTCTCAAACCCCTTCTTACCTCCAGTTCTAGTAATCATCTTTTAGGTCCCACAACATATATGGCTAATCATAGTAACACGATGACTCCTGTCTACAATCACCCATTCTCCAACCTCTCTGGCCACAAGCCTGTGCCTGGGATGCGCAGTGAAGGCGGTACTCTCAAAAATCACATTTTAAAACAAATTGGTCAGGAGGCCTCTCTTATGTGAACGTTAGACACGTTGAACGCTGATGTCCACCGCGTTCCAGAGACTAGAATTCGGGATAAAATTCACCGGATCGAACAGACAACACCTGGCATATTCATCTTATGCTGGTACTACCTTTCGGATTCATTATAGGTCATGCTGGAGTAAGTATAGTCCTCAGCACAACGGCGGTTGGAATTCCTGTTAGCAGGAGACCCTGTGTCGGCCACTTGGTAGGTTGTGTTAAGACTAACTGTAAACAGCGAATCTTCAAAACCTGTCCATCGTCTGTTTCAACTGACTTTATTGAGGTCCATATCAAGGAAGCCATTCACGTCGAACTGGCCCCTCCTCTGAAGTCGACGTATAACTGTCATGTGGTCGTTTCGGCCGAGAATGTAAAAGTACGGGTCAGCCGCCTTGTTGAAGTCGAGTATCTTTTAAACAGCAAGTTTTGGTTGGCACTACGTCACTCACTCAATGTTAGGTGGATATGGCAGCTGTATGCCGAGCACAGACTACGTTTAGCCAGCGCTCGTTTCAGACATGATGTGAGTCCTTGTTGCATTTGACGATCTTCATCACACAATCAAACCTTGCTCCAGTTAGATTGCATGGCTGTTAGTTATAGATAGTTGTCATTCTCTGGACTGTTTTAAGATTGTCGTTCTACATGAAACATTTACACAGATTTAGATCAGGTCACGTTACTCTGTAGTATTGTTTTTACTTTCCTATGAGGGTTAATCACACTAACCACAACGGCTGGCTGTCAAGAAACCTTCAACAACTTCGGTAAAGCACAGACACTAAACTAGCCCTGAATGTAGACTTAGCACCCAGAGTACTCAACCAGCTGCTGGATCTAAATCTCACAGACCCTTTCTGTAGCGGAAACCGTAACAGACAAAGTAGTTAAAGCCTTAAGGAGGTTGTCTCACTCATGGCATCTTAATTTCGATCGTAGCTCGGCTGTTCGTTTGCTAAGTGTAAGCATCTTGGTGTTAGAAGTTTGAGTATACATGTGTGATTCCTGCTGGTGCTTTGGTCCTCTCTCCTCTCCTTTGTTCTTGATCGGGGATTGTCTTCAATCTTTTTCGTAGTTGTGTGATAGATAATCACCAGCATGAACGCCTGACGTGATACTATTTTTGACGGTGATGATAATGATTACTTTGCAACAGTCTCTTCTTCAGTACATTTCAAAACGTATTTTCATTCCAAGAGTAGTGGATTAGTATGTTACAATGTGCATTTTACTCTTCAATACTGCCTTATTATATTGTAAAATTTTGAAACTTCATTTGGCAGCTTTCATCTCTGTGTTACAGAGTTGTCCCAAACATCTACATTTCCAGACCCCATCGACTAAACAATTATAGTAAATATGGTAATAGTCTCTTAGTGCGATTCTTCGGCTCGATCATTTTCTGATGACAGTGAGCCGCACCACACTGACGTTAGCTAGTAATTTATTTCATAACGCGAGAGATAAACGACTGTCCTGATTGTGTCACCTAATCTTAACAATCTGGTCTGCATTCGTTTTTTCAGCACTATTACGATATCAAAAGTCAGCAGTTGCTGAGGTGTTTTCTTTTTTATACTACAGCGATATGTCAAGTGGATTTCAAAGTGAGAGACTGCCTCAGCCTTACAACTAGCCTCACATTCAGTTCTCAACCATCGGACAATTGTACGAATAATTTATCAACCACAGTCAAACTTGTCTAATTCAATGGCGAACTACAATCAGCAATCATCGATGGGTCCAAGATATTCCACAGTACAGTTCTCACAAGGACTGGTAATCACGTAGTCTCACGAACACTCTCATTTGGATAGATCTGCAGAGGATATAGAGCTACATGTTGTACAGTCCCGTCCAGTTTCATCATTTCGTCTTATCGGGAAGCTTGCACGTACTTTCAAGTTGGTCCTTGTAGTCTGTATCCTAGCAAGTCTAACGTGTGATTTTACTTTGTGAAATCTATTCAACATTTTCCTAACTACTGACCGACCTCTCGTACTAAAAGCGAAACTGTACCCTGACTTCCTTTGAATAATCATCCAAAGATTCCCTTACGCCTAATAACGTTTCAAAGTAGGATGGCTTTTACAAAATTCTGAAAACAACCTGCCTAACCCCGGTGTTTACACCCATTCTTTCTTCTACGTTATTTATCTAGCTTCGCCAATTAACTTGTTGAGGTAAATTCTTGATACCACTGTCTGTGAATGAGACTTAGAAAGAAGACTATTTTCAATGAGTTTACATTGCCCATTGACTGGTGACGAGTTCGTTGCTTAGGTTAGTCACTAAGCCGTTTGAAGTCCTTCCCTCGTATAGCTTTGTAATTATGCTCAACTTAATGCTGCACACAGATCTTGTGGGAAATATCCAAGAGGGCCGTCTTAATCAGATTCTGGTTAAGAAATACAATAGGAAACCACGGTGGTTAGTACACAATGTATCTGAACGCGTATCGGATTTTTACAATCGAACTGCTGGCATCTTGGTCGTGGAAAGTAATAATTAATGAGCGAATCAGTTGCTTGTCAACAGTCTTTAGTGTGTAACTTTAAAAGGGGTAGAGTTTTTGAATAGAATAATATTGTCTAGTTTTGTTCAGATTCTCGTTGTTCTGATTTCTCGAGATATTGGCCAGTAGGCCTTCTAAATCCTCTACTTTAGGGTCAACACTGAACAGACACTATTAGTCTCATCCCTTCTGAGAAGTTCACGAATATTCTAGTGATCAATGCGTTAGTTCGCCCCAGTAGCGCACCAGTGACATTCCAGTCTATGTCGTCGGTGGAAATCATGTACTTGTTAAAACTACCAGGAGCATATCATGTTTTGTTAGAATTACTGCAGGCAGTATTTCAGCCTCATCTATGCCCGTCACAGACCAGACAGCAAAATAGTTCCACTCATTTTGTCTGACATAATTCAACTTCTTAATTCGAGTGAGCGTAAGTGTGCCTGCCGATGTGATAAAATGTATTTGTGATCACCCGGCTTCGGTTTGTTTCACGTGTTCCTTACGTAGCTAGCTGGCTGAACGCATCCGGTATATGTATTTCTGAACCAAAAACGAAACTGAGTCAATTATTCTTCTGTTGTTTGATATTATTAATGAGTGTTTACTAAACTGTCCATGGAGTTAGTCGGTCACCAACATGACTCGAAGACACACTTTGCTAGATGTTAACATTTCGTTCATTCATATCGTTCGCATATGCAAAAACCACTGATAATGTGTAAAGACTGATGATTTCAACGCACTTTAATTTCTCGTCAAAATCTACCGCTCCGTGTTGTGATTGATTACTTTCGAGATTTGTTCGTTTTATGCAATGAGATTATTCCGTTTAATTTCGATGGTATTGTTTACAAGCAGATTTATGGTGTGACAATGGACCGTCCATCAAGCCTACCTTGACAGATATATTATTGGGGATGGCTGAGGGACGGATTTCGAACTGAGTGGACGGCAGTACTGTCTGCAAACAATACATCGACAACATTGTGGTTTTCACTGAGATTCAATTCAAAGAAGTCTGTAAACTTCTGAACTTATCCCACTTCAGATCAACAGTTTTTATGAACAGGAGAGTAGGAAAGGTCTATCGTTTCCAAACATTTTGATCGGTCGGCGTGGAAGTAGTGCTATAAAGTGCGTGATGTTTCGGAAGGTAACATGAAGTGGCCAGTGTTGTCATTTTTTTCTCATTTGATCCTATGGCATACAAGCGTAGCTAAGTCCGAACCTTGTTCCGTTGGACCAGAAAAATATACAGGTGACAGTACCAGTAGGGGAGATGAATTTCTAAGGGATGTTTTACTGACAGACGGTTATCCAGAAAATGTTGTAGAAATTTCTTATAAGCCACAGGTAACCAAAATTCACACTGGGACTCCCTTCAAGAAACACGTTTGGTTGAATTCAATTCTGAGTGATAAGAACATAGTGACTGATGTAGAGGAAAAGTTACGATCAATTTCTAATCGTCCCCATCCAGTTGTTGAATTGTGGCTGTTGTTCTCCATTCGGACTATCGTTTTCCACGTTTCAGATCGGGATCCAATCGACTATTCTGTCTCTGTCCACTTGCAGTTTCTGTATATTGACAGATCGGACCAGAGTTTGCGACAACTGAGTGACTATTGAGCACGATGATCCACCAAAGACGGACAACTCGGAACCCGACATCTTCGATTGCTAAACACATGGTTTATACAGTTCTGTTCAGTTGATCGAATACCATCGTTCACTGTGTAGTTACGCAACCGAAACCCAAAGCTTTCGGAATTCACGGAAGCCAGACGGAATCGATCACATCTGTGTGCAAAAACGCCGCCGACACCATCAGCTTCATTACTGTGCCGTTGATTTTGACTTCGTTAATGTGTGTCACGTTTAATTGCTGTTCTTGTCGCTATGCAGCTTTTGATACGAAACCAGTGGTTTGTGTATGCAACGGGTGAGAATAAACGATATGTTAACGTCATGGAACATATGTATTGTCGCTATGTTAGTGAACTGGATCTGAGGAAATCAGCGTTTCAAATCCGTTACCGATTAGATGTAAAAGGTTCAGGTGGTATATACCACAGTTCACCGATAACAGGTTCCACAGCTAGGCAAATCTTCCAGCCAACCTTTTTCAAACATCTTCGGTCTTGTTAAGACTAATCAGTAGTGCATATCCTTGCCATTGCCGGGACTAGAACTCCGGCCACGCCTTCATGAGGTAACCGTGTTCATCACCGTGCCATTGACCTCAAGTTAGACACGACCGAACTATCATATATGAATGCTCAACAATTCTCGCTTGTGCGTAATGATCAGTTTGCCCGATCGTCTTGATACGTGACTCAATCGTTGCCTGTTTACTGCTACTGAGATTGAACGCGATTAAGACTTCTGAAACTTCTTTCATTAAATCGGGTAGGCAATACGTTAGATTGGTTATGAGCAGTAGAGACTTTGGTTGAATATAACTGGACATCATACACCATTTGAATGCTGACAGACGTTCTAGTCTTGCTAGCACTAGATCCAAGTGTCATTTTTGTTTGAGCCCATCACTAATGTGATGATCAGGGTTTTAACTCCAACTACGCTTTCTGGATGCAACCTAGCTGACCAGTGAGTCATTGACCTTACAGTTAGCAATGCTGAATTTCAGTTGTAGAAGAGTCATTATAGGCATTATTACTATTTAGTAATCCGAACTTATTAACTCACGTTTCTTTACCGGAAGGACAAATAACGTTGAAGCTGAAAAATTGAATTTCAACGTGAAGGATGAAAATTATTTGTTTGGTATTCATCACGCAGCTGTGTGCACCAATATACAAATCAAACCTAGTTTATTGTACGGCCATAAACATTTACTTCGAATTGACAGACCAAAAACATCTTTATGTGATAAATAGCTTTACTCTCTCTCGTTGAGAAATAACTTGGCAGTATTTACAACATTATACTTCTAATCCAAATCCAGGGTATTCTTACGTCAATTTTTCCGTTATTCTAAACACACATTCTACGAGATTAGTATTGTAGCACGTGAATTCCAGTTACTTTGACCTTGATACTTATTTTGCACTCTTCAAGATTTACAATAAAATTCTTTCTTGTTCGTACTGATCAGGCACTGTGAAGCATGCTGTGACCCAACCCATGACTGTCTGGTAACCAATGGAAAAAACCTTGTTCCCAGACATGTGACTGATGTTCGGTAGGTTAGATAACTTGTGCACAATTTAACTAGACTAACTGCTGAATACGCTTTCCAGATGTACTTCAAGTGCATTTGCTAATTTTCTGCCCGTATCAGGTTCATGTCACCAGGGTTCCAAATGTTCTATTTTGAGTATCCACAAATTCCATAATTCTGCTAACATTTGTAAATTCGTTCTTCAAGTTAAAATAGGCTTTCGACAAACGTTCGGACTGGTGAATGCAAGCCAAGATACGATGTAACTAAACGAATATGGCTTATTTGGTGCAATCGGTTAAGGTCTTTCAGTTGTCACAAGGTCAGCAACCCATTTCTGTCTATTGTTGACGAAAATGTTCACATGTTGTATCTGTAGATATTTTAAATTGGTATTTGGGTTAACATCTCCGCAAGATCACGAGTGATGAACAAAATCCGATCTATTTGCCTTCGAGGCACTGATTTTGTATACACTTTAGGAATGGGTGGTGACATAAGTACGTCACCAGATGCATCAACCTACTGTGTCTTAATTGTCAAACCCATGACTAAGTTTGGTTTTGCTATTTGTTGAAACAGATTAAATTTGCGTAGAACAAATATGTAATCTCACCCTCTACAACGACAGACTCGGTGCCCCTTCTGTATTCAACTTGAAATGTTTGCTTTCTCTGGTCATTCATTTACTGCATCGGTAACAATTTACTTTGGTACATTGGTTTGTAGAGGCTATGCACGGTACGCAAAATTGACTCTTATAGCCCAGCAACGTGTGTGTGATCTCTGTGATCATGTTCAATGACCAGTCCAGACTTCACCTTAACCGGTAGTGTCCAGAGCTAACTTAACCAGATGTAGATAAGGAAACTTCTGACTTGGAATGAATTTTATTCGAGTCATGGTCAGTTTGTTCACTATTTTCAAACTGTTACGCTGTGAAGCCTGATCACATACTAAACTTAACAGAAATGTTGACGTGTATCAGCTTGAGGTGACGAGAAGGTTGCAAAAATAATAGTTAACCAATTTGTCATGAGGATTCGCTGAATTCTGATTCTGAAAACAAAACTTGTATTCGAATTTTTACTCAACAGTGACTTCACCTGTGTCGTTGAACACAATATGTGATAGGTAACTACCGCTGATATGACTAGGGAATGAATCATATTTCTAATGTTAGAGTTTGTCGGTTGAAATGTCTTTTTGAATGCATAACTTGTGAAAAATGGCATTAAAACTAGACCATCAGTTTTAGGGAATATGCTTAAATTAGCCCCAATTATTGTTTTTCCTTGTATGAAAAATGAACGTTTAACCCTACTGACACACGTGACTTCTACAAAACAGACGAAAGGTTAAAATTGCCTTGTCTGAACTGTAGTCACATAAATCAAAATTCTAAGAACTCGTAAAGCGTACTTGTGCTGATAGTGGAAGTAAACAGTGATTCATGATACCAATACTTTCACTCTGGCAAAAATCTTACACACTACCGAATTTTATAAATAGTTTTGCGACTGTTTCTCCAGAGTATCATCTTGAACTGACAAAGAATCATTTCCGTCGTTTTTATGATTCATATGAAGGAACTTCATTTGTAAACTAGGTTCAGTATGTATGCAGTCCAATACATAAAGTAGAAACGTCACGGAGATTTGTTTGACACATTGTACTCAACGTAAGATGTTTCGTTTCTACTTCGTCAATGGTTAGAGAACGGTTATAGTCAAGATCCAAGACAGAGACGGAGCAGAAATGTCATATGATGCAACAGTGAAGGAATTGAGTAAGCTCCATCGTTAACGTCAGGTTTAGAAGTGTATTTAGCAATACCTGAACCTACATTTGATCGCGAATGAACCATAGCCACCTGACCTAACGTAAACGAACGCGAATGTCATTCCATTTACCGTCTTTTGATCAATTCTTAAACATCAGATGCTTTCGTTGGGTCATACCAACCTGAAGGGAATAGGTGGATGACGATGAAGTGAGATGTGAAATTGAATTTCACTCAGCAAATTTTCTCAAGACGGACACAGTAAACCCAGACCAGGCAAAACACCTATAAAACACAAGCCGGCTGTTTCTTCTCTGCTTGTCCGTTACACTTACGGATCAACTTTGGGGGACGTGGAGACACCAGAGGACAGCATTCTTCCGAAGTAGGGGTTCCAACAACAGTTTTGTAAAAGGAAGCAATAAGAACCAGCATGAGCCAAAGGCCCAGTAAGCCATGCCCACGACTTACGCAAACGAAAACTAAAACGGCGTCAACAACACGGCAGCACGCTCTGGTACACAATTCAAATTCAATCCGTGCGCGCTTGCTTGTTTCGACCGCACGTTACTCACCGAGGTAGCGTCATAATTTCCTGTTACCCTAATATGCACCTCAGTGAAACCGTTTAGGTTTGTTAATCGTTTGTAAGTCCTGTTAATTCAAACCTCCATCAAAACTACACCACACCTGCCTAGTTTTATAATCAAGATCGGGATACTTTCAGGAAACAATGAGTCTTTTGTTTAATTTCATTTTAAAACAGTTATACCCCTTCAGTAATTTGAACAAAAAAGTTATTTTACATGCTTGTGGTTGCAAAATTGCACGAAATTGATTTATAAGGTTTTTGTTCATTCCTTGTGTGGATGTTCAATTTGTCTTCGATAGCAGTGCATTAGTTTAACCGCGTTCATTACAATATATTAGGAAATAATGTATAATATGTATAATATAATGGAAAATCAATCTTGACCTAGATACTCGTTTCCTTATATCCACGTTATCGCAAAAGCAACGGTTGTTCTTCAAGCACTCTACGCGAATTCAGTTTTATCACTAAAAACTTCAGCAGACTCAGAATAACGTAAGCCCAGTGATTTGACGTTTTGATGAAAACAACCGGAAAACTTTCCAAAGGTTATGAGAACCATCCAAATGGTTTAACAAATAATGACAATATAAAGTTGAGTGCCAAATGAGGGTTTGGAGTAATGTCAAATTTACCGACCGCATTTCAAATCTTTTATGGTACAGTCAGAAAGAGTGCATCGTCAGCGGTACCGCATAACAAGGAAAATGTGATCGGACACACTGTATACAATGAGTGTACAAATGAGTTGACATATAGCTGATCTTAGTTCCGTAAAACGTTGCATGTCCAAATTTATTTTGTGCAACATCAATATGCGCAGAAAACTTCGGACCTTGAGGCATAAATATCACGTTCGCTTACGTAACCGTAATACAGTAATTAGGCTGAAATGAAAACACAATTAATGTACCAAGAACTCAGTCTTAGTAACAGACTTGTCTCAATATTTGTTAGGAAAAGGAAGTGACCTTTGAGTTGGGGACCGACTGAAGGATTTTTTTGAAAATCTTCATCAAGCTGAAGTTCAATCTTGAATAATTCGGTCATCCCGCGTTTTATTTGATAAGATGCTTCATCTACACAGTACGCAATGTATCCGAACGGAGTTCGTGTGAGGAGGATCATGTAGTTTTGCATTTAAAACAAATCGTGTGTAAGTGACAGATAATGACAACCTTTGAACTGCTCGGGTAAGTACACGATGAAAAACGAATGAATTAAAATGACCAGACAGACGGCAAGAATGGTCGTGCGTAGAAAAAAATTGTTACCCGAAACCATGTCAAATGATGTCCTCCACAAGTGTCAAAACGGCTTTTCTACAGATGGTCGAATATTCGTAATTATTTCCATTGTTTCACTCATTTACATTACTCTGCCTCTTCTCATCATATTATTAATGTACTAACAACATATCATCACGAAACATCGAGCAAACACTTAATGTCCAGGCGAACGTCCGTTTCCCGAGTGCAAGCTAACAATTTAAGCTTTTGATACTTTGCAGACGATAAACAATTTTTGAATAACATTGGTTTGAAAGCAATTTTCTAGAAGGTTCACAGAATGTACAGGAAAGTTACAGAATAGAAGTAGTTGAATTTGCTTGTATCCATCTGGATTCATGTTGAATGGTTCATACAAAAAGATATAAAGTGATATTGTTTGGATCTGTCATTGTGATATTGTGCCTAAACGAAACTGTTGAAGGAGAATAATTTGATAATTGGATGAAAGAATGTGGTCCCAACGAGATCGTTTCAAATATGTACAACTGACTAGAGGTAAACGTGACGAGGAGAGGTGCGGTTTCAGTGAACTAAGATGATACTGTGCATCGAGCTCTTAGAATACCCCGGTTGGTATCCTGAACGTGTGTTCAAACCATGCGCGTGAAAACGTCCAAAGTTGACGCTGTTGCAAAAGACTGTTACGACGTTCCATTTTATACAAACAAGAACGCTTAACGGACGTTACCTACAAATCATGTGATTAATTCGACGTCGTAAACAAACTGCATGCTATCTCGCAAGTGGTGATTTAGACCAAGGAAGGACAGCAACAACGGGATAATGGCTTCAATTTGATTCACCCATCTGGTCAGTATAGCAATCAGCTTTACTGATTTTTACTGTACATTCTCAATAAAAAGATGCCGAGCATAGACTACCGGGAACAAACGAACGAGAGACAAACTCAAAACATGAGAAGACCAACAAGCGGAACATTAGTCAATGGCTTTCCTGGTGAAATGTCCCGATCGACCCAAGTGATTAATAATATTTTCTGACTATTGGGGTGCACGTTGTAAACAAACGCATTATTCTGAAACGATCATCCCTTGGGCCTCGGTTGGTGGTAGGGAAATCAGCTTTTGTTTCTGAAACAATACTCTGCGGACCGCGTGAATCAACGCTACAACTTTTGAATTGAGTCGTATAAAATCTCAGACAAAGCAGAAGCTTCACCCTACCAACGTTTATCACTATTTGCCACTATCTCCGTGATCTACTCAGCTTTTTCACCGTCAGGAAGTTGAATACGCGAACGTTCTCTGCCAGCAAATATCCGGTTTGTATTTTGCCGACTCTTCAGCGAATTTTATACACTTCAGAGTCCACAGACACAGATTACACAACTCCGGTCCTCTTCTATTGGACCAAATGTAGTCTCTGAAAAACAGGCTGAAGCATCATCAATCTTAGGACTATGGTCATTACCCAGTGCAGGGTAAGATTAGAAAGATTACAATTTTATATAAATAAGAAAGCGATGGCACTAAAATGGCTCTTAGAAAAATAACTAACAATAGCAGACGAATGGTAGTTACCAAAATTTGTAACCCTGTTAGACAAGAGCTGCTTCCTGCAAAATTCCCCAGGTCAGAGCTTGTAATGCTTCCCGTCCCAGCCTAATAGATCTCTATTAGTCACCAGGGTAAGAAATTGCTGCTCGAGTCCTACGTTAGTGGAAAAGTAAGCAAGAATTAAATCAACATAAAGTTTATGTAATTCGAGTGGATGCGTACCAAAAACCTTGGGGTAAATCTTGTATGATGCGTGCTGCTGGCCAATGACCATTTCAGTAACAGCCGGCTGACGAGGACAATTGCTCTCATGTTGACACATCCAGTTTGATGGATGTAATCAATCATGAAACGTTCTTATACAGACTCCGTAAAACATGTCCGTCCATAGGAAGAATGACTCTTTCATCAACTATAATTTCAAATCATCTTTAAACATCCACTTATACATGTAAGGTAAAGGTTAAACTATAGATGTGAGTCAGACAGCGACTATCTTTTGCAGTCTATTTCCGATAGATCTGTAGCACAATGTGAACTGTGTATCACAACTACGTATCCGGAATCACCTGTCAATTACAGGTGTGTTTACTTGTGTCATTAAAAGGAAGATCCTAGTCATCTGGTCAGTAAGTATTACTGTCAAAATCATTCGTTATTGCACTGAAACGCTTGAACAGCAGTGTCTCGGAAAATACCAACACATTTTGGTTTAGACTATGTAATAAGACCGTAACCAAAATGGCTGTGTCAGACATAAGACTTGTTGATAGTGTGTTTTGTAATGGAAAACGCTAGATTTATGTTAGGATATTGAGCTGCCCCTCTGTGGTACGTCCTCACCTGCATCCGTCAGTTATGCTTTTTATGTCTTTCTCTTCTCCTTTTAGTGTTGGTGATTTGTGCATTATCGCAACTGTAGATGAACTGGTAGATGACATGTGAGTGGTGTTTTACGAGAAAGAACAATGAGGACAGTGGAGAGTAATCCACCTGATGGTATCGCATTTTCTTCATTCAAAACCAAAACAAGAACCTTTAAATGATCCCTTTTCATCAGCCAAATCTGACCAGATCTGAGGAGTTAGAATGTTATCTCGATTTGACTATGTTCCCAATGAACCACATATTTACCAAACAAACATTTATTTTCCGATTAAAAGTTTCTTCGATATTCATACGTCCCACTTGAACTGTAACTTATAATCTGCACACATTTCGCATCCAGGTGATTCCTGTGATTAGATAAGTCAGCAAACTTTTAATGAGTCTCGATACTCACCATCAAAACGACACTCCAGGATCGGCTGAGTTGTTGTTTGGAGTCATCAGGCAAAGGTAATTGAAATGCGGGATCGGGTCCACAACTCCTCGCGTCACGAGTCAAAGCATTGAAAGTTTCATAAACCAACGATTTGGTCATTGTGACTATATCCATTGCCACTCGGCAATCCAAGATAGACTGTATTCACGCCGATAAACGGATGAAGGCAAGTTATAGTTCAGCTACAAACGAACGAATAATGAAAATTCGAGGATTTAGGTTATTTCAAAACTGAACACCACCCACCTTCGCATTTAGATAAGCCTTTCGGCTGGCCCACTTGGAAAGGAAGCACTAGACTGGAGTTTCGCTCTTACTAGAGCCCATCAGTGGTGCATATGCTTCCCCGGATCGGAGTTTGCACTTTGATCCTCGTGCTTGTGAGACTAGCGTGTTAACCACAGCGCCAGCAACCTCACAATAGACATGACCGAATAATCATA
This sequence comes from Paragonimus heterotremus, assembly GCA_013368495.1. Lineage (NCBI taxonomy): Eukaryota > Metazoa > Platyhelminthes > Trematoda > Plagiorchiida > Troglotrematidae > Paragonimus > Paragonimus heterotremus. The sequence goes on from LUCH01000145.1 coordinate 212,765, forward strand.
ATAATCATACGTGCATACATACATACATACATACATACATACATACATACGAATTCCGCAATCGCAAGCGATACGCATGGTGGTGGTCGAGCGCGTAAGAGGTTGGACTCGTTAAACGAATGGTTGTCAGTTTGATTTCCATTGTGATAGTCTTTACATGTTGGGTCTATATAAGGGCAAGTCAGATGATAAAGTGTCGAGTTGAGGGTAAGAATCATTATTAGTTCTATTGTGACACTGTTCACTCTCTTTGCCACTTACTGCCCCAACCAGTTTCTGCTTCTTTCACGCACCAAAAACCCGAACTGAAATTAACATTTACGATGACTCACAATAATCCGATTAGTTCAGAAGTGCACAGTTACTAATTGTTCTTGGTTAGATTTAACAGTCATTTTCTCTTAGACCTTCCTGCGAAATTTACGTCTAATAGTCCTATCGTTTTATTTGTTCGCTCGTCCGAATTAGTCACTCTACTACTGTTAACTTTTTTATGTTATTGCGTTTGACTTGTAGTACGAGTTAACCGTTTGACTTGCTTATGGTAATATTTCACACCGAGTGAATAAGATAGGTTCCCATGAAAGTGGCGCCGTATTCCTGTCTAACTGTTTAAGATTTTGTCGAGCATTTGGCAGTCAGACTGACCAGTGCCACAGTTAACTGCGACTGATGTCTGGCGAACTTCGATTTGCATCAACCTAAAATGGTTAGGATATACGAAGGTTTTCATTTGTCTACCAGGCTTTTAGATGCTGCAAAAAAGGAACCAGCCTAATTAGCAAATGAGTGATTATGTACTATGAAATGGTCTATTTATATTAAAGTATCTGCTTCAGTATGTTTGAGCAAATGCCTGAAATTCAGTTGACAGACTGAAGCCTAGTGAAGTGTTATGGAAAACTTCCAGCAGACATTTCCAAGAAGTGGGCAACTTAATTGGCACAAAAATTTGAAAATAAATTTTTAATCGCCTAATTTCCTCTCATGTCTCGATATAAAACAACTTACTAGTAATATAAGATGTGGCTTAACAGTCTTAATGAGATCGGACATTTCGACTTATTTCGGAAGTTAAAATCGCGTTTTTAATCGACCGGAGTTAACAGACAGTTACGTTCGGGCGATCTAATCATTACTCATGAACGAACTTGGTTGGTTGCTCGGATATAGTAATTTGGTCATGTCTAAGGTGAGATCCGTGGTGCAGTGAGTAACAGGGTTGCTTCTTGAAAACGTGACCAGAGTTTGACTCCTGACTGTGGCAAGAATTTGCACTACTGACAGGCTCTAATGCCAGTGAAGCTCGAGCCTTGTGCTTCTTTTCAAAAGAAGCTGACTGGAAAGTTCAACTGAATACAAAGGCTACGATCAAGCGCAAGCGATGCTCAGCTTGAATTTCCCAAGCGCCCGCTTACTGTTCAAAAATACAGTTGGAAACCAGAGTTATATCGACTGAGTTAAAATGTTAACAGGCAATCAAAGATTCACGGTTTAGCTACAAAATTTAAGCCATCAATATAATCCGAATTGTTTTTATTCTTAGGAAGTACTCAACCCATGGAGTGCATTGGATTGCCGAGCTTACTAGTTGTCAGTGCAGTAGTTAATTTGTGAACACTCCGTAGTTACTTCCTGGTTAAGCACAGTTACACATTTGATTTTCAACATGAGTTCTGTGAATTAGTCAGCAACGTATTCACTCCGGCTTGTAAACAAAAGAATTAAACTTTTACCTTCATGTGATTCGTGGCCGTTGGAAAAGAGTAGACCAAAACGTACGCACATTTCTTGTCATTTCAACGACTACGTTCCACAGATTTTTCCAAAGCTTTTACTTATGCATTCTAATGCGAGGGCACCACGAAGCCCGTCACTGAATGAAGCGATATACAACGGGCTAATTCCTTCCTTAAGCATAGCGAGACTTTTGACATTTGGTGGCTAATATGTCATTGAACCGAAGAAACTTTTCGACTTTTATTCAGGTAACGCACTCCGGTGATTAGCTCCCGCTTCACGCTTGATGTATGGAAGAGTGAAATTCAAGAGGTAGACTAAGACAGTTCTTTCTGGCGCGTCTAGCTATTATGGTCCGACTGAGTAAATATTGTGCCAATTACAATTCTGTGGGAAGTACTCTGATATTGTTGTTATCTGGATTCAGTAATTACCGCACTGTGCTAACTAGGTAGCCTAGATGACTGTGTGAAATTTTGGAGGGAACACGCTATTGGACTCTTTTTACTGTTAATACCAGTTGGAATTTGGTCGAATGAATATAAACATTTTCATCATTTTGCTATTTTGAGTAGCTCTCACAAACTAAATAATGACATTATTTTGTATGGCATCTAGTAGTCTTTTGTACGTACGATGTAAAGCCACTGATGGTCAGACATAGGTAGGAATGCTAAATGAGTTTACGAAGGCCACATTTGGTCAAACATATTAGCCTGCTTTCCCAAATCGTTATAAGTGCATTGTTTAATGAAATGAACAGAAAGTATAGTTGCTCGCATGTGGTTCAGACAAAGTTAGTGGTTGACAAACGTTCATCTTTAAAGTGCTGAATTATGTGTCCTGCTAAAATGATAAGTGGAAATGCCTTGATTAGATCACTGGGCTACTTGACTGTCAGACCTTTATAGAGAAGATCGCAGCACATTGCAGAAATGCACTCATGGTTTCCCTGATATCTATCAATTTCTTATTTCAAAAACTTTTACAACGTTCACAGCGTCTGTCTGAGACAATGTCATAAATTAAACACTGTCCGGAACGTTTTACTGCGAGGTTACGACTTTGATTGGTTGGAAATTTAAGAGGCGCTTACCAAAATGTTTGACCTCTCACTAGGGCAGTTTAGTTCACTTTACAAGGAAAGACATTAGCGACATCCGAACTAACGGAACCTCGTCTTTAACTCAGTTGATTCCAAAACGTCAATCATGAGATAAACAATGGAACTACCACTTTTCTGCGCAGTTTTTATCAACGAATTTCGCGCACATTTTACTACTTCAGATAACGCTTTTTGCACATTTGTAAGCATTCTGACATCAACGGACTGCATGGGGCGGTCTGATTTGTTCGACATAGAAAGATCGTAGATCTGTTAAACCTTCTTATCAGTAAAGAAGAACATGAACTTGTTCACAATTCTAGAGGTATCAGTCGAATGCACTTATATATTTTTTCTTTCTGTCAAACGCGATTCTAAAGTGCTCATAAAATAATTACTATTAGTATTGTGGAAGTTAAAACCAGTTAATGAATTCGAAGAGAATTTCGATTGCAGTTAGACCAGGATTTTTAGCTAATAGTTACAAAAATCCCATCTTATCTCACGAAATCTGATGAGGAGAATATGAATAAAAATTGTGTTAATCAGTTGCACTACTTATCGTGTGCTCAAGTTGTCACGACTTTCTAGACTATTACCGTAGTTCACCAAGGTCTGCGAAAATTCTGATAAAAACGTTTTGCTCGTTGTTCAAGGGATTTATCCCTATTTATGATACAATCAGTTGTGTATCACAGGTCAGGTTGTTAGTATCGCATTCCGAATGGACACAGAATGAGTTAGGTATATTATTTCAGTTTCATCTCTGCCATCAAAATGAGTGTTGCAGCTAAATTCCAGGCTTACCAACAGAAGTTGTTTCTGATATCGATCGCATGATATGAGCAGGGCGGATGGTCCTCTGTCGTTACAGTTAATATGTACTTTAATTTTTCTCGTATGCCGTTGCATTCTTGACATCTCAGCACTGAATTAACTTTAATCCAAAAAGTTAGTTTCATTTTTCTCACAGAAATGCTGTTAAATTTGTATAAAATATTTCACTGTTTATCCATGTGACGTTCTTACATCATAAATTTCCCAATGTTGTGTTGTTGTGCAGTTTAGTTGTGGTCACACTCAAAATTTTGTTTTATCTTAAGAAACTTCAATTTGTCTTCTTTATTATCAGTGAGTTTCTTCCATCTGTGTGGCCTGCTTCTCTTTTTGATATAATTACAATGTTTTTAAATGGATTTCATTATCTAGATGCCGATGACAGTCTTGAATAACTTTAGGGTAATATTTAGAAAATCTTGAGATAAACTGAGTGAAACAATACACATGATGTACCTCTTACAATGTAATTAACAGCCGTATTTCCGTCTGTTATTTCACTGCCTCAGACAAACTAGAGTATATGTCGAATGCTTCTCATAACTGATAGCAGCCGTCACATTTATCAGCTGACCCCTTTCGAAAAGAATCACTAGGCTCGAGTATCGTTCCTGTTAGAACTCTTCTGTAGTGCATGTCCTTGCAACAGAAAGCAGCTGAACTCTAACCAAGTTTTACTGGGGCTACGGTGGTGACTAATGCGCTGTTGAACACATATTAAACGAGAATGAATTATCATATACAACCAGTGAGCCATATTCACATGTGACTGTATGACCACCTCTAAAGTTTCTTACATGACAGAGTTGTCTTACAACGTGCACGAACGTTGTTATTCATGTGTAGCTTTGCTGATAGCTAGTAGTAGGTCTGGTTGGTATAAACTGAACGCCGATCCCAATATTATTCGCATCTGCTACATTTCTACAAATACTTCAACCAGCTCATCTTGCATAAAAGCAGTATACTGTAATTTTGCTCTTGTTAGACTTCGTCAGTAGTCCACGTTATCATCAACACTGAAGTTTGAATTTCGGTATGAATATGTACAACTGGTGAGCCCTGACACAAACGACACCTGCATGTAATGCTTTCATTTCAAAGCCGAATAGTCTGTGAGATTTCCATAGATGTGATCGTTTGAGACTGACACGAAATGTATATTTAAAAGAATCCCTCAATATTAATCGCTAAACAAAATTTCTTTTCATAACTATCCCATCAAAATGCACTTCGAAATCGAACTATGAATCTGACAGCCGCCGGTTTTACGTTAATTTTAGTGAAATGCATACGGATGTACTTAACCGAAGTGTACACCTTCTTGTATACTGTTGCCGTTTTCAACAACATTCTTCAGATGTTTCCAACGTTAAGCGCAGGCCATAGCGTAGATTTCACCAAGCCGAAATTTCTGTTTGATTAGAGGAAACTAGTGGAGGAACATATAAGACAAATTCGTAACACTGAGTTCTTTTGATCCAATTCAGTTTGCTTTTCAAACTGATTGACAGTAGTTCAAACCAATAGCTCTGGACCCTACATTTCACAAAGAATCAGACGTTGAGTATACAGTTGAGCTTTATCAACAGAAGCGTTCTGGTCTGGGGATCAGTGGTATCCTCAAAAAATTGCCAACGCTGACAGATTACGTTCGGTTTATTATAAACATGGTGGGGTGAAAAGTTATCGAAATCTACAACCATGACCTTTATTAGTTTTCCAACCAAAATAGTAACATAAATGTTCGAGAAAAATCTTCCACAATTATTCCAGCATCCTTACAACTTTGGTTACCATGTGAAAAATTATGGGTTTCAGACAAATATATCAAAGAAGAACACAACAACCACATTGGCTGTTCCCATGACAAAACTTCATCAGTTAACCAAACTGCCACCGTTCACAGTTACATCATTATAAGAGACCAACAAAATGTCAGGCATAAAATGCGATCAGACAGCAGCTGTTCCCAGCCAACAGAACATATGAGACATCCTTCGGGTTACATCCGCTCTGTGGCTTGCCCACTCTTGGAATGGTGTATGAGTCTAAGTGAATGTGATTGCACACCATCCGACTATCGGCTGAGCGGTCATCTTCCCATAAAGAAACATCCATTGACGACTGGCCTTGATGATTGTTAGCCATGATCCGTGGGACCATGTTTGCACATATGTACGCACATACCCATACGTAACTGTCCGACAGTTGGTCTACTAGGCCAGCTGCTTGTGTGCCCAGCCTTGAAAATACCGTAATTGAAGAAAAACGGTTAAAAATCGACTTGTGTTGAAACTTCCCTGGAAATAACTTTCTCTTCACAAATACATCGTTTCCTCTGGTGAAATCTGGGTTGCTAGTTTTGTGCGGTGTACTTCTAATGCAGAAGTCACTTGTGGACAGAAGTCACAGCTTGTCTCTTCTGACTGTCTGAGGACAACACAAACAATACTTGAACATACCACTTCTTAATTTACACATTATGGTTTTATATGTATGATTCAGTAGCAATAAGCTGTCGGTTTCATTTACCAAGGAACGTGAGTTTATCAGTGTAATGCTGATTAATACCGGTTTGGCGACTTTCTGTAATCGTCCAAATGTTGCTTTTAGGGCACGAGATGCAAAACGTCAATCGACACATGAACGGTACATTCAAATCTGTATCTGGTTTCAAAACCGTGGGACAGCAATCTGTCAAATTCCACTTCCTAAAACATCATTGTAAATCTTCTAATTTCAACGCTTCTATTGTAAGGTTTTAACTCCCTTAAAAATTCATTTTGTTTCCAAGTTACCAAGCGAAATCTAACAGTATCCAACGATGAGACAAACTGGCATTGGTAACACGAACAAATCCACTCATACATCAGTGTTTCAGTCCGTAGTATTTGCACTGCTCTCCACAGTTGTTTCAACTATTCTTTTCTCTATGACTTCCGTTGGTTGGTTAACATAGTGAGATCGGTCCTAATTTTCAGATGCTTATCAGTGTTCGATTGCCATTCGAGTTTATTGGTTTAACTTCTTTGATCATAAAACGTGACAAACCTGTCGATCCAGAAAGTTATCTCTTCTGATCATGTTGAGCACATTCGATACAGAAGTGTAATATCATCTAGGTGAATGAAATCATTCCAACCCACCATGAACAACAACGAGTATCCCAACAGAATACGTTAGTTCAGCTAACCACACAGGATCACTGGTTCATCACACTCGCTAGTCTATTTGTTAGACACTTCCATCACCTTGAACAGCACAGTCAGTACAGTGTAATTCCCATACATCCAGTTTTCTCGTCAGACTTCAATTTTTCAAATAAACCGCGGTATGTTTAACCGGATTATCTCTCCTCACCTTTTCAATTCTAGTAGTAACAAAAGTATGATCTACTGAGCGACTCTAACAAGTGCGAATATTGATCTTAGTGCTTGCTTTCCTAATGGGTTGGTTAACAAGTTCATCCCGATGCGAATGTAGTGATCAAACGTTAATTGATTTTACGTCGTGTTACTCAAGTAGATGATTGCTTAGAAGAAGTAGAAGTAAATCAGCAAACAATTAGACTAGTGTACCAAGAATTCTTTTATCGGTAAACCAAGTTACCTCGCATCAGCGTGCTAAACAAAATAGCTAAGCGAAGGTTACAAGATACTCGTACTAGTGACATTCTAGCTGCTTTTCGTATGAACAAAAAGCCAGCAAAACCCACTGTTAGAAGATATAAACCGTAATTCAGATGCACGTGGTTGACAGTGCTAACTGGTTTCGAGCTTTATGCTAGTTCATTTAAAGATTGCCTAATCGTGCCCACTTGTTGAAGGATTCTGTAGAACACAACGGTATATTGAGGGCAAAATAATGAACCGTTGAAGATGCTCCAAACTCGGTGCTTCAGTTACTGAACGTGGCAGTATATGCTTCAAAACGTAAGTGTTCATGACTTTTCCCCAATCTACTTACTATCTACTACTGAGCAGTTGAACACTTGGATGACTTAGACTGAGCGTCATTTTTTGTTGACTGCAATTTTTGTAATCAGACTAACTTTCTAGTCAGCCTCTCACGGATACAAATATTTGAATCGCGTTGCGCCCACCGCTGAGACCACGACTGTATATGAATTCTGGCTATGATCCCATGAAGTGACCGTGTTCACCAATACACCATTTTAATTTACGTCTTTCTGATCCACGGTGCGAACAATTTTTTTTTCATCGTGACATCTAGCGGAATCTATATCTTTTTTAATTCTAGATACCACGATATCATCTACGACTGCTTGGATACCGGTGTAATATATCGTAAGTAACTAGGTAAAGGTGAGCTAACTTCATTTTTCTGTGCATATGACGGGACCGCATCCTCTTACTCTGTAAGCGTCAACCAACTACTGTTTTCCAGTCTACCAACGTGCAAATTAGCCTTGCTACCTTAATAGCCAATTAAACCCACAGAACACCTTGTGGACATCTTAAATTGATATAGATACTTGTGAAAGTGACACAGGAGTACCATAAATTAGAAAAAGCCCTGTTGAACAGACTACAGTACCGCAGAGTGCCGACGAAACAGGGTATATTTTGCCAACGGATACCAATGAAATTTCATTAAACGAAGTTTGTTGCAAAATGAAGGCGATTCAAATTCTTTGGAACACCACTGAAACCAATTGTATTACTGTACATCGAAACCGTTTTAGAAATGACCACAAGACTTCAGAGATCACATTGTCTTGCACTAGCGCACAAGTCAACGCCAAAACTATGATGAATGTTATCAAAACCAAAGGTACAACTCAAACTGGCTGAGAGAAGAAACGTTACACACAAAAATTGAATGCAATGAATGCGGCCAACTTTACGTCGACCAAAGCGGACGGAAATTGTCAACAGGTGTTCGTGAACATGAAATCAGCATCATGAAGCGTAGCCACTTCTATCCGATCTCCATCCACGAGAATTAAACTAGACACACCTACAATCTGAACACCGCGAAAGTCCTTATTCCGATAAAAACCAGACACGTAAGAGAATTTTTCAATGTCTGATACTCGTCCAGCGTGTCAATATCTATTAACCAGTACGAACCAAAGACTTGATAAGACGCAAACACCGTCAAGTTCAAATGTAGGTAGACTCGAACGGATCAAGTTAAACGGATCAGACCGGCGATCAAAACGGAACGATGGATTGTCAATCGGATCGTAGTCCGAAAACGAATATGTGATGCACACAGTCAAAGAACCAGGGCCAACCAACTGGATTTATGGTGGAAGTTCAGCACCGAAAAGAAGCAGCCAATCGGACTCCAGGTCAAAAGTTCAAGAACTGCCACAGATAACTAATCGGGCCTCAGGTCGAAGGTGGCTTGCTATTGCATTAATTGTGGTTCAATTCACACATTCCGTATTCAATGTAAACTCCAAGGAATAAGACCATGAAGAATGTATGAAAGCCTTTGTAGTTCAGCTGACCGTTACCGCGATCGCAACAACCCTAGGTGTTCACAACAGCTGTGTGCCGGCAGCACACTATTATACGTAGAATGTATCATCCGAATAGCAAAGTTACGCAGTGGGCTTGCAAAACTGAATAGAAAAATAATCATATGCGTGGTACTGTTTTGAATACCAATCTGTAGGTTCACAGAAATGAATTTTAGCACTGCCTTGAAATGTAATCAGATTACGGTCGGGACTGAGACATAACATTGTTTCAGCACTGTAATATCGTCGGAAGTCGGTGAACCTGACTGCACCTTCACCCCTATATCAGCAAGTAACATTCCACTTGAGGTAACGAACATACATTTATCAGTTTCCATGGTTCACAAAATAAAACGCCTTCTTGTAATCTACAAAAGAGACGTTCAGTGAAAACCGGGTAAAACTTACAACTGCTTTTCCGAAGTCCACAGTTTTCTTCGGGAACGTTGACCTGTGAAACATCAGTATTAATTCGGTTCAGTAGAATACTATGGTAATCCATTTGGGCACAGCTCAGTAGACTGTGGCTCTAACGACTGACCGCGCTATACTTGTTATGCTTTGTTACAATAAATGTACAAAGATTGCAAGCCTAAATTCCTGCTGGACTTCTTTATCTGAAGCCCTGACGTTTCAAATCGGATCAGTAGCTCTCTGGTGGCCTGCTCCGACAGGACATTTACGGTCGTTCATCCGACGATTGCAGGCCAGTTCAGTGAAACGCTAGCTGGCTTGTGTCACATGGTTATGATCATTTCTGATTGCGCCCATGAAAATCCCAAATTTTTGTCTACCACTGCTTCAGTAAGCTTCATGGACAGATCAAAAATCGTTTTTAGAGAATGCCATGTTTCATCGCCGGTAGTGTGCACAGCATAACATCAAACACAACCTGGTTACTCCGTTCGTTCTGTTTGGATTCCACAAAACTCTTCACAAGTTGACGACGCGCTCCGTTGACCATCATTTTTCTATTTCGCACTCCTTTGGCCCGTTATGGAAACAAACTTTTCATTTTTCTGTCTAGTGTGATGCTGAATAACGATTATCTCAGTCGCTGTTACTAACATTCGTCCTTTGTGTTGTTGCCACATAACTTCAAGGGTAGTGGATATGGCAGCGTTTGTGAGACGAACGGCGATCGTACGTCGAGACATTTTTGTGTTTTCTTTCTACACAAACTTAACGTCCAGCCGGATGATTTACAGTAAACGGGGTTGTAGTCAAGACCTAACGGCTAGGAACTCAATATTCCCTTATCCGTGCTGTGCACAAACGTATGCCTTACTCGCCTAGTGTGTACCCCACGAATGTCGCGCAGTACGACGGACAGGTAAACAAGGTTATGATGTTGACCACTTCTCGAATAATTCACTGCCACGATGTTTTTCGAATTCGATAAGAAAAGATTGTTTGTGGAAAGCACGCAAGTGGAGCAGATGATCTTTTTTTTCAACTTTGCCAAGACCATGTGTTCTGAGAATATCCAACCAGGACATAGTCCTATCCCAAAGGGCGCAGTGAAAATGTCCGGGTGGAACAGTCGGTCGCTAATTGGTTTTCTTCATCATCGGCGTGCAAATTGGTTGTGCCATGACAATTCACCAATCACCACATACTGGATGCAAGCAACAAATGCCAGACAAGCTCCGCACTCTCATACACCTTACACTGATCCAGCGGAGATTTGGGGCTAGCATCTGCTTTCTGAGGCTATCTTTGGTCTGGAGGTTTTGTCTCACCCGATGCTGAGAAATCGATGCCATAGGGGTTCAGTTCTCGATAGATGGCTCCTTATGTCCATAGACATACATAGATTAACGTAAACCGCATGGAACCTCTGACTGAAGAGCCTGACCAGAGAAACAAAAGCGTACAGATTTTCCTGTGAAAACTGTACTTAGAAACAATGTCTCGAAAATGCGGTTCACTTGACTGTGAGGTGCTAACCCAGCCCGGGTGCGCAGTGAGTATGGCATTACTGTCTGATTCCGGCTATCGCTGATCGCAGTGTAGGTAACGTTTATGTGGGTTAATGTGGGTTTTTTGTTAAAAAGGAAAGTAACTGGTGGTCACGGTTAATCATTTACAAAAGACAGTAATGCCGCACCTAAAAATACGTTTGTGCCATATGTGTGAATTGGTTATACCTCAAATGGTTAGTTCAGCTTCTTGACCGCATCCGTAAAACCCTCAGCTTCCGTTCTTTGAAAGATTCTTTTGAGTTATGTGATATTTTGCAGAACATTTCGGTGAGTTCCACACAAAAGATGTATTCAATTGACGTTGACTCGCTATTCACGAATGTTCCATTACACGAAACGGTTGATTATTTATGTAATTTTATTTTGATTCATAATATTTCTTTGCCCATCCCTGTCGATGGATGTGCTTATAAGCAAATTGATGGTGTAGCAATGGGCAGCCCGTTGGGCCCAACATTGGCTGACATTTTTCTTGGAATGGTGGAAGATGGACTATCAGTTTATATTGAACGTTCTTTGCTTTATAAGCGTTATGTCGATGACATTTTAATATTTACCGATTTTGATCATTTTACTACTCTTTTACATCAGTTTAATTCCACTCATCGAAATCTCCGTGTCACACATGAACAAGAGCTCAACAACTCATTAGCATTCTTAGACGTCCTTATTTCTAGACGTTTAGACGGTACACTCAGTAGATCTGTTTATCGAAAAGCCACATGGAGTGGGCAATACCTACAATTCTCTTCATTCGCGCCCGTGGCTTACAAACGTAGCTTAGTGCGAACCATTTTTCACCGAGCAAGGAAAATATGCACAGCCGATCATCTAAAGGCTGAAGAGGAGCTCTTGAAGAGCGTTCTGCTGGCGAATGGATATCCGGCCAAGTTTGTCGAAATTCATAGCAAAGAACGAGTAACTATCCCTCGACCACAATCAGTGCCGAAGAAGCATGTTTTTATCACCCTTCCTTACACAGGTGACCACAATATCACCGATGTAAGTCGAAAGTTGAATTCAGCCATTGATCGCGCATATCCCGCAGCGGAATTGCGCCTGTTGCTTTCCACCCGCAGGATGAATCTCCGTTGCCCTGATCGTTCCTTCTCGGAAAACTCTGCCTCTCACGTTATCTACCAGTTCACTTGCAGTTGCGGTGACTCATACATTGGCAGAACGGACCGAAACTTACGACAAAGGAAGGCGGAGCACATCCCCAAGTGGCTATTGCAAACAATGACTCAACGTGGGTCAGCATGCCAACACTCGAACAGAAATCCGACGTCTTCGATCGCGAAACATTTAATCGCAACAGGTCATGTGGTTGACCCCGTCACTTCGTTCATGGTCCTATTGCGTAACCGCAACCCCAAACAGTTGGCATTCTCGGAGGCATTGTTGATCAAGCGTCACGCACCTGCTCTTTGTTGGCAAAAGGTGCTGACGCAATCAATTTCGTTACCGTGGCAGTGAACCCTGATTGCTCCCATATGATGTTCGTTCATTTCATTGTTTAGTCGCCAAGCGCTTAACCTATATAACCGAACGTTTTATGTAATCGACTGATGAGAATAAACGAAATGCTTGCATCTCGCAATGTATGTCTTCTTGCCGTCTTAATATACCTCAAATGTTTTTACCCTAATCAGCATACTCCTCCAGATCAATAAACCAGATAGGTTAGACCACAGTAAGAAGGTAACAGAATAAGTGAGGGTAGGTGCAGTCATGTACATACGTGCAATCATAAACGTCTGCGATTGAGTGGTGTTTGTGCTGTGGTTGTGTAAATTGCTTTGTTGTGCAGTATGTAAGAGACAATGAGCACTCATGAGTGAAGTACACAATGCAGCTTGCAAAAAGCATTCGTACTGACTTCAACAAAATTTGGGCAGCTGCAGTAATAAAGCTTATAGAATCACAACAGAACTGAGGATCGGCCTGTTTAATAGACTGATCTAAGTGGTGTTGTCAGGTTCATAAAATGCGCATAATGTGACGGTAAACTTGCATTCTCTTACACAACACAGTGAGTCCGTTATAAACGTCTTTCAATTTTAAGAAGAAAACACATGGTAAACAGGCTTGTTTTCCGTGTTTCATCATCAGCCAAAATACAACACAGTTATATTGGTTCAATAGGAATAGAAGATGTCAGTCACTATCGTCTGTTTGGTTTGATTAATGAGGCCAGTTACATAACATCGATCACGTGAGCTGTGCAGCCTTTGTTGAAATAGCGTCATATATACGGACTCATCTTATCCTGGGTCTGAGTTCTTGGCCATGAAACTCTCAACAAAATGACTAACCGTTTTTGAGTGTACAGTAATGGTAAGTGTGGGGGAATTGTAATAGGCTTTGTAGCTGTTACTATACGACAATTGACTCCCCTCGATCGTACCTGCTAAATTTGGTTGATCGGCCTACGCAAATCGATCGGACTGATCAAGTGGTTTGATTCGGACGAATATACAGCCATCAAGGATGAACACGGTCTTGTTGATCCTTGTATTAATCACACAGGTTGATACCCCCGCATTTTATAGCCTATGTGGCCTATTCCACATGAATAAACGGAGTAGTAAATACAAAAACGTGTGTCATAAACAGGAAATATATCTTTCGACTGTGGGCGCAAAACTGGTGTGGATGAGGACTGAATACTTAATCCACCTGCGAAATATGTGTTATTAATTCCCAAACGTAGCCTCCTGTTTATGAATTCTGCCAAACTGTCACCCCAGAAGGACGAGGAAATATAGAGAGACATTTTGTCTGCTTCGTGTTCATTAGCCTATTCCTACAAATACCCTGTTCTGGATAGCCAGTTACGATGAGTACATTAAATATTAACTCTCACTCTTTTACGTTGTCGCTTGAGTGTATATTCCTAGCCCCTTCTACCAGAAATCGGGCCGGATTACTCTTTTGTCTTAGTGATACAAAGCTATTTAAGTGTGCATATTGGCCCCTCCAAGCTGCTTTACGATATGATTTGCGCTATATCCTGCCTTCATTGAGGAGAGACATGAGCACATCTAGAGACGCACTATCTGAAGATGGCTCAGGTTCCAGGGTGAACTAATTATTTCTTGTGGAAATGCGACAGCATGTCACTGGGGTTTTTCAAACCATCTGTCATAATATTGTTCACATAAATCTTATTCTATTTGGCCAGCTAACGAACTTCGCTCCACTTTTATCACAAATATATCAGCCAACATAGGCCCAGTGGCGACTTCAATGCTACTCCGTCCATTTTGAATGTATGACCTGGCAAAAAATTTAGGATAACTGTTGTATAGGCAGCGATACGGAAACTGCTTCAGGTTCTCTATAGATATTCCCACATTTATATCATTGTTTTAAAAATAATGTCCAGTAAATTCAGTCGTTTCATCGATTGGAAAAAGGGAGTGAAGGCGGATTCGATGTCAGGTCAGGCCACAGACTTACCTGCTATGTCAAGTTGTCTTAACCTTTCAAAAGATCCAACCAAAACTCTCAGAATATTAATGACTAGGTTTTCTCCAGTTGGCTTTAACAGCCCGATAAGCCTTTTAGCCGTTACATAATGCGCAGAGTTACGCATGTCTAAAATCGGTCACAGTGGCACACGATTTACAAGAACCTTTGGTAGTTCATAGAAACTAAGAATTATAATACTTACTGGTCCAATTCTTTCTAATTCTTTCTTTCTTGCAAAAATTATCACATTCTGTCAATTCATACATACTGTTTTCGTCAGTGACTTTTCAGTGACTGTTGTTCTAACTGAGAAAACACTAAGTCGCACTGAAGTCTCGAAGACAAAATGGGAGCACAAAATATCAAAACCGAATAAAGGGTGCTGGAGTCGTCATCCTGAGTCAGGTCAGTACTCGTTCACTAGCCTGAGTAAGCTATCTTATTTCCAAGTCCGAACTCAGACTTATGTCTGGTTTTCATCAAATTGTGACATTGTGTGATTTACTTACCCCTGAACTATCCTTCCAACGAGACTGATTACTTTTCGGTAAGATTTTTGTCAGTTGTATGCTCAGTGATTTCTACCGAGTGCACACTATCGTTCTTCTTGCCGTTTAGCCCGCAAACTGCTATTTAGAGATTGTGGACTAATCTGTGGCTAATCTTATCCACAGACAGCTATGGTTCACTAAGTGAAACAGTATTCGAGCTTGCTTTTGGCTCGTGTGCTCACGAAGAGTTTTACATCTACTAGTTGATAGTTACTGGCTACCTGAGTATGTGCTTTGCTAAATGCAAATCGAACTTCATTCCTGAGGTCATATTTTCATCCTTATGCTTCAAGATGCTACGTTGGAATCAAAAGATTTCTAATGGGTGAATTCATTTTCATTGTCCCTCAGATATGAAGCAAATCGTTTGAATTTGGCGTTAATTCACACACTGCTGAATGGCAAAATTTGCGGTGATAACTAAGGAATCACGTAGACTGCTGCTGGATTAAGTCATCAAGCCAAAAAACCCATTGTTGATGCTGAAAAACATAATCTTAACACGACAGCAAACAGTCTTTTATCAGTTCGAACACAATTTTCTGCTCCCGCCTAACCATCTAATTTTATTCAGAGCTTAGCTTATTCAGATGAAGTACAAAAAAACAAGACTATCTGACAGTTCATCACCACCCGTTCTTAACGACTGTGCCAAGGGTTTATTCTAACGTTTAACTGAGTTGTTTACCCTTTGTTTCATAGAACGCGAAATGTCTGGCCGCTGGACGACCGGACGCATCCAACCAATTCCTGAAAAAGAAACGGTCAAAGTCCGCCTTATTTTTTGCACGTCTGAAACATTTAAAACGTAGGAGAAGGAATTTCTTGTCTGAATAAAAATTCAAGAGTGTATCATAGAGTACGTGCAACTTGCCTATCGACGCCTTCCGTCAGCCCCAGATGGTCACGCTGGTGTAGTTCATCTCGTTCTGCCATCACTCCTCAAAAAATGTAGAAGAGTTGGCATATTTTCGAACCACGTCGATGGATGTGGAAGCTATGAGGAAGAAACAGTACTAAAAAGTGTCAACAAAACTGCCAAATTCACTTTGATAGTTATGCGTCATCAGAGAATAACACAAGCTCTGAGGTTCTATCGAGTGCAATTATACCGATGTTCTTAATCTGAATGTGAGTACGGTCCATTCCACTTCGTTATCACACTTTTGTAAACAAATATTCAAGTAACGTTGGGAGAGACATCGAACATTCGACTGGATTTTCTTTACCCGTGCTGTTTGACAATTTACTCTATCTGTACAGTCCATCGGTATTCTATAGCCCGTCTCTAAACACATCCAAATTTAAAATAGTTCATTCCCTTCAGAAGCTTGAACAAAACAGTCAGAAAACAAAAACTGGTAGATCCAAACAGTTCGCAGTGACTCATCAGTGCCAAATTTACAGTAACACCGAACGGTTTTTTACATCTAATAGTTAGGGGGTAGGGTGGACAGTCAAGAAAGAAACATTTGCTTAAATTTAGTACAGAAGAACGACGATGTTTTTGAAATACGCAAACAACCAGCGTTCGCAGTCGCAAAACACGTCCTGACCACTGGTCACGTTATCGACCCAGATTGGGCATTCAGAATCCTATTATAACATCCCAATCCAAGATTCTTGCATTTTGCTGAGGCTGTTCCAATCAGTCGACTCAATCCGACCCTGCGTGTTCAAAAACAATTGTTCGTAAACTCGACTCTTTCCTGGACTTATGGACCTTTCCTAATCCACCGACTGACTATTCACCCCACCCTCTAACTGTTCGGTATAGAACAACCGTTTCATGTTATTGTACATTTGGTACTAATGTGTCAATACGAAATGTTTGCATCTGCTAGTTTTCGTTTTCTCACTGTTTGGTTCAAACATCCAAATTTGTCGATATTTTCAATTTCACTTAAGAAAAGGAAACAGCATATGTTTGTTCATCTTTCTATATGCAAAGTAACTCTTTACTCGACTTGTTTCTGTAAACTTTCTAGGGACTACTTTGGGCAACAACAACAAGACATGGTTGCTTCACGTGGCTAGTGCTTCCACACTTTATGCCAGATGGTTGAACTATTTCTATAATCACCTTCACTTGTTCAGTCAAAGAACCACCAGTTTGTAATTTTGTTACTTCCGTCACATTATGTTGGAGTTCCTCGTAAACAATTCGTTTTGATTTCATTGTGTCACATCTTTTCACAGCGAACGAAATTTTTTACTTGGCACCACTCACCATCTTTTTTCGGATATCTCTAAACAAGATTATACGCTTTCCGTTGGATCACAACACAATCATTGGTTTATATTCACTAGCCTTTAATGTGTGTTCTAATCACTGTTTATCTTCAATTCTACGCAAACCTTTCTATTTTATTCTTGAAGAAAACATGAAAACCATCAGACGCCAAATGTGGCTGTCTGGTAAAATTCTCATGAGGTAAGTATTGCATAGTTTTATTGTACAACTCAGTTAAATTCCGTTCAGTTATCGAAAACCTGAGTAGGCAAGTAAGAAGAACTGTTGTCTTAACTTGAAAGAAGACAACAAAATCAGGCAGTCTTACCGAAACTCATGTGGGTTGTATCGATCGTCTTTTCCATGAGCGAGGCTTTCAATAATTAGGAAAAGATAGTTTTGCGGAGGTGTTTTAAATGAAAAAACACTGCCAGCACACTGGACCGAAACTTATCGCCAGTTTTAGTCACATACACCAATGGGAATCATTTCATAAGATGATGGTGCCTGTGTGCAGCTGTCTCAAATCACAAACACGTGGTTTTTCTTCTCATACTGAGTGTTGTGTAACCCAGCGCGCGGCCCTGATGTAAACTCAACAGAGAAAGTCCGGGATATTGCACGGACTGTACGGTTGTCATTTTCGCAAAAAAACGGATTCGCTAACGTTTGCTGCTAGACATTTAGTCAAGACATATCGCAATGCACCTTTTTAATGAAAATTGAACGACGTAAGCACAACCAAAGGTTGGTAACGTCAAAAACCAATCAACTCAGTGAGCATGTCTTACCATTAGTATAAGAGGTGGCATTAGTTGTAAAGAACCAACCGCAGTGTTTCTTTCGCAATGTAAACTATGAGGGCTAGCTATAAGAAGCCACCCAGGATCCAACAATAGTATAGTAGACGCAAGCATACGCTGTCCAACAGAGGCGGACAGTCAAAATGTAATCGTACCCATCTGTCGTGGAACCGAGTGTATCGCAAATGTGGCTGAGGGTGTGCTTATGAAAATTCAGCAACGCTGAATGTACAATGAATGGCACAGTCGTTAATACGGTTACTTCATGAAGGCTTAGTCGAAGGTCAAATCCCAAGCGTGGCACTGATTATGAACTACAGATGAACTGTATAATGAGTGAAACTAGAATAGTGTGCTCTCTTTCGAAAGCGGTTGGCTGAAACATCCATAGGAATGCAAAATGCAGGACCCGTTGTGAGTAGTGCTCAAGTCATGGCAAAAAACGTACTTAATACCTATTAATGAATGTATATGGGTTCAAGGCAGGTCGATTAACTGATGACAAGCTAGTTAACGGAAAACACATGTTCAAGGAATGTTGAAAGCACCGAATAACAGACCGACACAAGTCTAAATAGGTGAGTGAAAATCATCGATCAAGGTGTAAGAACAGAGGAATTCAGCGTCGTAGGTACAGGTTTTTAGAATGACAACAGCGATAGATTTATCACCTAAGGTTTGTGAAGGCAACAACGTAAGGGGAATTTTTTTATACATGTGAAATTTCTGCATTGGCCACCGACACTTTAAGTAGGGTCTTTTTGTTACAGTTATTACGCTTTTCTCGTAAACTTGATTGAAACGCTCGAAAAGTTTGGAAAAATTCGATGGGACAAGGAACATATGTAACTCAAATAGGTACCTGCTGGGAAATTTGTCAATCACGAGTTGCGCTGAACGTCCAATATATTGAAGGGCATAACCGGATGAAACTCCTCTTCTGTGACCACCAGCTTAAAGTCACAGCAGCGCTTAAACCGTTATATTTGACTCTATTCAAGTGTTTTGAATCTTTTAGCGACAATCCTGTGCTGTTTTTTATACAAATCGGAAGCACATGCCCAATTTTACTCGGTTCACAATCAACGGTAATCCCAATGGACTAGCGTCCCTATTGTACGATTTCTGTAAAAATTAGTCGAATAATCTTTTTTTGGTATGTCCATCATTGAACTGTGGGCAAGTATTCCGTAAGTCAGGTCTGCCGAATTAGTGCAATCAACTGACTCACTGGTCTTCATCCTCCTCTATAGCCGTTCTTCTGACTCTCAACTGGCAAACTTGAACAATCCTCTCCAATCAATAACGAGCTAGTTGGAGCCAACGTGATTTTTCTTCGTACGATTACTAAAGAGACACTCGAGTCCACAACTACTGACATCGGAATATGCTAACTCATTTACGGATCACAGGTGGTCGTTTCTTTTGAACTGAGCGGACGAACTCTCGCTTGGCTGAATCTCCGGCAGTCGACACGACCCTCGTTCAGCGCAGTATTCTGAAGACATAATGCCCGTGAAGCTTGCCTGGTTGCCTGCTGATAGTGAGGCAGATGAAACTAACTAAGAAGTTCGCTGTGTTGTTCATTATCATGTGTCGAAGAGGAATCACGCACTTATAACTTCCTCAGCGAGTAGAAGTGATCGAGAAAATCTTGCAAGAAAAAGTCGCTCAGAGGATGGAGAAAAAGAGAAGGTTTAGCATGTAAACTCAACCACTCTTACGGCTGTACACACACTGTTGAACGGATTTTTCACCTACCAGTTTGAGTACGCACAGATGTTTGGGTGGCACTCCAATAAACACACCCGTCTGTCGTAATTCATTTCTACTTCACCAGGTGGTCATACCGCGATATATTCTAGTTTACGATAGTCTGGATGTACATAGGTCAGTTGGATCTTTCGCTCAGTTTGCCCACAGTATACATCGAACATTTTCCGGTTAACTATCTGGCAAACCGTTAGCATATCTATGGCTTTTCAAAAGGCGCACAAACCAAAGTTTATCCGCCCTCCTAAAATTTGTAGGGTAGAAAACAAAAACAAAGGTAACCAAACGCATCAGGTCTGTTTACATTTTTTCAAGGATAGACCAAGTTTACGAACGACTAATCGAAGTAGGCAACACATACAACTTAAACTCTTATGCCACAGGTTTTTTCGGTGTCCCCACATATTCAACAAGAGTACCGTATGCATTATATGTTCCTGCTAACATGACTTCAGTTGTATAGCAGGATAGAAATACCTGGCAAGGGTTTCCATTAAGACAAACAAACCACATAAACAGCGAAATGAACTGTATGATGCTAGTTTTATTGTTTGATCTAGCCATACTGCAACTAAATGGAGACAGGGATGCCAATTTCAGTCGATCAAGGAACGAGCTATTTGTCTTTGCTAGCGACTGAGAGAGTATACCAGTTGCTCTCAGGAGTTATAATTTTGACGACCCCAGCACCTAAGCAACCACGCGACCATGTGACCGTGAACAATTTGTCGAAACATGTCACCAGACCCTCACTTGCTCTTTCTCCTGAATTACTAGAATTTCAGAGAGCTATGAGTCAACTTCGCAACGGGAAGACTGCAGGTGAAGACGGATTGCCAGGCGAAATCCTGAAGAATGGCTGGCCGGCGATGGAACGTGCACTGCTCCAGGTGGTTCACTCCATCTGGGAGCAGGAGATGATGTCACAGGATTTCAAGTATGCTGTGATAGTACCTATGTTTGAAGGTAAAAATAATAAGTAACGCCCCGACAGCTATCGAGGCATCAGTCTGCTGGGATGCGCAGGCAAGGTGCTTGCCAGGATCCTTCTGAACCGGCTGAATACGGATGTCTTAGAGGCCACTGTTTCTGAGGAGCAATGCGGATTTAGAGCGAATTGGAGTACGATCAACCTGGTGTTCGCTACTCGACAGCTTCAAGAGAAGTGCCGGGAACGGAACCAGCCCCTGTATGCCCTCTTCGTAGACTTCACCAAGGCTTTCGATTCCGTGAGCCGCGAGGCGCTGTGGACGGTACTGGGTAAGTTTGGATGTCCAGGTAAGTTCGTCAGTTTGATTGGATTGTTGAATTTGGGCATGATGGCGAAGGTGCAATCGTGTGGATCGACCTCTGATGATTTTGACAGTTACTGACGTGAAGTAGGGTAGTGTCCTGGCTCCATCCCCATTAATTTATATTTGACTGCCATGTTAACAGTTGCTTTTCAGGATTCTGGGAGGACAGCGTTGAGGTGGAGAACTGGATGGATGGGCGCCTGCTGAATATTCTACGCTTCGGCGCCCCAACTAGGTTATATACCTGGCTGGTGCGCATGCCTCTGTTCGTAGACGACAGCACGCTGTTCGCACATAGCGATGACGAACTGTAGCGATTGTCCACGGCTTTCGCGACCACGGCATCCAAGTTTGGAATGGATATCAACACAGGTAAGACATTTTCTTTCTTTCAGCCTTCTCCGGGCGGAGCTGTTTTCTGTGCACCTTCAGCACAAGTCCGCATTAATGGAGATGTTGTCGGCAGCTGCACATATTTCTGCTACTTGGGCAGCAATCTATCCACCGATCTGTCCGTGGACCGCGAGTTGAGAGCTTGTGTGGCAAAGGCTAGTACTGCTTTCGGACGTCTTGAGAGACGTTTTTGGAAGGAACACAGCCCGAAGCCGAGCACTAAGCTCTTTGTCTAACGCCTAATGATGCTGTCTATACT
>LUCH01000145.1:235056-269148 GCA_013368495.1 Paragonimus heterotremus
CAACGAACAGTTATTGAGCGGCTGAGAACGAAAGCGCGTGGTACGCAAGGGAACCATCGGTGCCGTAGGTTGTGGTGACATAACTATATGGCGTTGCGATGTGTGCGGCCGCGAATGCGCTGGCTGTTTTGGATTAGTAGGTCACCTACGTACTCATAGTGCACCGTCGGCGAAGAGACAACGAGTACGCTAAGCTCAGGTAGGTCATATCAGCACATCCGCTCTGTTTTTGTTAATGATTGCATCAACCAAGAACATGCTCGGTTGGCAAATAATCCGCTACCGTTTTCAGAAACTCGGGTGTCTGTGATCTTCTACCCATTCTTTTCTTGAGCTTTGTTGGTGTACTGAATGATGAATCGTCTGTCTGATTTTTTCGTATTTCAACTTTGAGGTTTTTTTAATTTATTCATTTTGGAATGCGTTAGCATGCACACGTATACTAAGATGCTTTTTATATTACATTTTGTATATCTTTCTTGTCAGTTTAGATCTTGTCATTCCAGTCTCTCTGTTTATTTTCCGGGAAATGAGAGTTTCTTTTTCTTGCTAGTCAATCAACCGGCTAACCAACATTGGCCGATTGGACACAAAGGCCTCACTCACACACCTACTGCTCTCATTCCTTCGGGTTTACAACGGATACGTGGTGTGTGAGTGGAACCGTAAGTGGTGCAGTGCAAGCCACTTGCGGTGATGGATTAAAGCGCAGGCGTCCTTTGGCTTCGGTCGCTGTGACAGGTTAATCCGTTTCGGATGCCGCCAACCATGACTACAAGGGCCAGAAACGCCTCTCGAACAAGGATTGCCTATAGCTCACCTAGTTTCTCCATTTGTGCTGAAAATGCACAGAAAAACTGATAAGATAAGAAGGTGGACCATCGAACCATTCTGGAGACAAGAGCAAATTTGGGAAGGCCTGGAATACGTATAACCTATATTTTATCATCAAGATAATGTTGAGAATCTGACTTACTTAAGACCAGAACTTTAGAAACATCTCCTTGTAAGTTCGTGCGGATACAACTCGTTGGAATCAGAGCAGTATTTGAATACCGTCAGGCAAACCTGAGTAGAATAATTTTGTACCCATGTATCCAACTACGTACCAACGAGCACTGCCCACGTGACTGACAAGGTGATCTTCGCTGTAGTAATCATGTCACAAAAATGTAATGAAATAAGTTAATATGGACAGGACAGTGTGTTACTCTGGATTCATTTGAAGTTATTGGCAATGATCAGCGATGAGATTGAGGAAACAGGTAGATAGCAATCAGTAGGAATATGACATACATTGAGAGGCAAAGAATAATACAGCTGCGGCAAAAGTTTACACGGTAACTCAAAAACATCCAAGACACGTTTACACTCTCCGACTGGTTGATAAAGCAATACATTCTTTCAGAAAGTATTCTATGACTTGACGAGGTAGACAGTGTTCAGCCCCCTTGTGGTCAAACCAAAGGGTGTTTATGGAGAGCTAGTGACAAAGCCGGCAGAAAACGGACCGGACATGTCGAAACCAACGTAGCGAGTTAGTATACGATAGATAGGGAGCAGATCATTTCGTAGTCGTCGACATTATAACAAATACACGTTTATTCAATCAAGTCCCTCTGAGTGTGACATACCGTTCGAACCGTGCGCCGGAGTGGTGTCCACAGGCATTACCAGTTCCATAGTATCTAGTGAATATAGCGGGTACGCATGGACGACGTGAGGCCCCACAAATGCACCAAAGTACTCACAGAACACCCACCCCCTTAGCATACCGGGGGCTCGACGAACCATACAGAGTACCCGAAAGTTTTTATTGGCAACTCATTGCCATTGACCACTAGCCTTAAATTAGCCGGAACCAATGAAACGGTATCAACTTGCCGACTCACAACTGGCAGCTCTGTTTGTTACAGCGCCTAGTTGGGTGTGGCAGCAACAGCAGTGGAAGTAATGCCTAGTACTGTAAATTTTCTACGGTTCATTGGAGGCAATCACTCTGTTGATTGCATCCGAAGTTGGTTCAAGAACATTTGCGACGTCTCCGACTCTCCTGAATAGTCCACTATCTGTCACATCCTCAGGTCATCCGCAAATGGCAGTGGTGACAATTCTAGAACATCCGGATGTTCACTGACGTGCAGCAGAAATGTGGAACTTGCAGCTAATTACTCATCCTAACACGTTGGAGAAATATCTGTTATTACTGGGACATTGTTCCATGCCTCGTATTGGCGCTGATGTCCGTCCTAAGGCCATCCCACTCAATTCGAAGGAATATAGTTTCATGCGCACGTTCTCATGAGGTACTGTGTAAATAAATCTGAGAAGTACAGATCACTTGTCTTATCAATTGAGTTGGCAATATCTTGGAAAGCATAACCGACAAGCAGTTTCACATTGAAAAATGCGTTGCACATCATTTGATGATGATCAGTATTGATTCCGAAAAAGTCTCCATATCTAACTAACCTGCTTAAAAGTAAGGACAATGGGCTAAATCAGTTGGTGTTGGTACTCCAATAAGGGTTATTTATCTGGTTTTTGCAAAACATTCCACATACTGAACAGTATGGAAATAGAATTGTTACCTCAACAGTAATATGTTGATAACTCTTAAATTCGGTGATTCACAGGTTAGCTGACAGAGTGAATCTCCAGTGTAAATGTTATTGGCAGTATGGAGCTAGCAGTGTACCACAATTATGGACCAGCTTCTGTTCTTACTATTTGTTGTTGGGCTTTCACAGCTAGCAAGTTCTTCGTCGATGCTACAGAGAGAAAATACGAATTCGCCGTGAATAATGGATAGTATTGCTAAACAACAAATCTTACAAATTGACTATTTCAGTTTAGTAGAATAAAAACCATACCCTAATGAGTTCAAATCTTCCAACCAAATTGGGTTGAACATTTATCAGTGTTCGAAGACTGTTTCATTTTTAGGGATAGACAACTAGATAGTGAAGTCCGTGAATGAGCCCTGAGAACAATCGTCTCAGAAGGTCATAGCCTAGCTGCTAAATCTACCTCGATGAGAAAGACTACTATGATGATAACAGCAGTGTCTACCCAATTGCTTGCCCCTTCCACTTAAAAAGTCTTCCGATGATGTTGACGTAATTGTCACATTACGGCCTCTAGCTAAGTATACGGACCCGTCGACTATACAGTATGAAAAATATCGCGCTGTTAGAAAGAGTACTAGTTTGACACATAAAGTGCGATTTAACATTCCCACTGTTTGACCAATTTGGGTCCGCGTGTGCTGTCAACATGTCAAGGGAAACTCATCTTCAACTGCAGCATGTTACAGTAACAAACTCATCCTCAGAGATACGGTGTTACATTTAGACTGTTTCGCTGTTTCCAGTGTTATTCGTGGAAGCTGCAATAACAGATAGGTCACACAAAACGTAAATAATATCCTTTTCTTTGTGGGTTGCGTACAGTCCATAAACCCCACCGGAAACTATGGTGCCATCGTCATCATTCGATACAAACATTCGTGATGGTGTTTCACGTTTTTAATCAGCAACGCATGTGGACAACTTTCACTCTAGTATGAGAACTTCAATGCAAGCGATAACAAGTCGTCAGTAGCTGTTTAAGTCTGTTTGTTTTATTATATCTTGCGCGCCCACATCCTCTTTCTGCAATAATTTACTTTCTGCTAGTTTTGTCTTGTCCCGTACTCACACGACTTGTCATTGTGAAGTGAAACAGTCTCCTGCAGTTGAACCACCAATCCCTGTAGAACCGTTTGAACAGGGTAGGGAGAAGATACAGACTGCGGTGTAGATTCATTTCGTACTCTGTCAACACTCAAAAATGTAAGACTAGCAAGAACATCGAAAGCAGTGTATATCAGTTGAAATTTTGGCGTACAGTTGAATGCTAAGTGTCATTATTATACCCAAACACGTTAAAAGTATAAATGAACTGTCAATTACTTACTAGCGCATAAAACGTGTTGCTTACAATTAGTGAGCAGAGCTGTACAGCTCTTCATGATTCACGAACGTTCACCAGAACAATGAATGGCGATGCGATACTACTTTTGTGACCTGAAGTCGACAGATACCTCTCATAATGGGTTGTGAAGATTGTTTTTGTTGAGTGTCCTTCACTGAAAGTCGCACCACTGCACGTCTCAAGCAACCTAGTCAGCTACAGCCAGTATGAGTTAGCTTTCTTGGGTCGGAGGAAAGGCTGGTAAACGCGTCAGCACCTACACACATCAAAATCATAAACCGTAATCCAGCCAATCCTTGATCAGATTAGCTGCTTACAGCCTTCAGTGGTTTTTCACATAGCGAGTGTCACGTGAGTAGGTTGTGTAAGAGAGATTCACATGTGAAGGAATCAAGCGGAAAGGTCACCAGCAGAGGTTCGTGTTACTCTGACGTTGTTACGCGTTCTCATGAGACATTCCTAGCGAAAACTGCGACCGGAATATATGACCCACACTTTCGGCCACAATCGGTTGCTTCGTGAGGTAATGTGAACAGAACAGTGTGGCTACAGTAGTCGGCCCGCAAACTATAATCGGCAATCAAACAACTGGAAATTCTCAGAAAAACAAGATGTAAGCACCCTATTCAACGTGCTGCACAGTAAGCTCCTCATTACAGAAAAACGATAAGACCTCCTCGTGTTCGCTAGGTTCACAATGGATAAGGAGTCGAGGAGTCAAGGCGTGTGTACAACTGAGTAGCCTTTACTTTCGATAAACCCAACTCACATACCAATTCGAAAACGAATAATTTTTCAAAGGACCAATTAATATACCCAGCTTTTCTCTGCTGAGTATGGTGAATCAAACCGAATTTACTGAGTTGACTGAAGTCGCATAAATACTACCGTGAATTTTACATGTTTTACTTCACAAAGTCTACCATGATTGTTTTCATTAAGTTATAGAACTCAAACTACAAGTTATTATTGAGTTGAACTACTTTCTGACTAAACACACACATGTACGTTCCCGGGTCAATACATATGACTCGATCAATGCACATTCTACTGAAGGTTGAGTGGTTCGCCCGCACATGGTACACATGTTCGTCTCGTATGGGGTGTTCGGAGTTGACGGCTAACAGAAGCGAATCATCCATTTCAGCGTAGTTTCAGAATTAGGTGGTTCTACACTCATCCCCTCTGTGGACTCAGTAAGGCCATTGTGAATCAAGATCGATCAGATATTTTTCGTTAGCAATTTTGTTTGATTCATGTGAAATCGTGGTGGAAACTTCCTGAACTACCGATTTCATTTCAATCTTGCTTGTACCAATTGTTAGGTTTTATGACTTACAATATGTAATGCACCGACCCGCCATAATTATTAGGGAGTCAGTGGTTTTTTACGTGTTGCGCTGTGTATGTGACCATTGGCTCAAAAATTTTAGTGTCAGTGCTCCTTGATTCCGATACTAGTCTCCATATGGAAGAACAGCACCACTCTCAAGTTGCACGTAATTCACACATCTAAGTCACGAGTTCATTGTAGGGAAGTTAAGAAATCTGTTCAATTGTACAAGATTACCACGCGGTCAACTGTGTCTTCATAGGCGACTATGCGGTTGCTCACAACCACTGACTCCAAAGCAACCGATAGCCTTGATTCGATCCCCGGTGATTCTTGCAATGATGTATTCAAAGTAGTTAAACAAACCACTGCATTGTACTAGTTGAAGGTATAGCAATTAACTAATGCTTTTCAGATAAACGCTTTCGTAGATATTGCATCACATGAAGTTCCGTATCGGCGACTACGAAATCAGTAACTTCAGCTTCTCTCAACCGCGAACCAACTGACTGTCGTTAATTGCCAACGTACTTCAATCATTTCGAGGCAAAGACAAACCATTAAGAAAATTCACGTAGGTACACGATTGCTCCCCATAATCATGAGCCTGTACTTTCTTCTGCCATGACATCCTCCACCACAGGCTAGTGAACCTCAATCAGGTATATAGGGCGACCCACTGAGTGAATAACCGGATGGAATGCCTAGTGGAACTCGTTTTTAGTGAACTGGTACACAAACGTGGACGAAAATATACATTTTGCCCACCTTCCATCTTCAAATCTTTTCATGCATATCTTCATTATACTGTTCTACGGAGAATGCTATCTAAAGAGGTCTCTCGTACTAGAAATTGTTGTATGATTGGTGGCAAACGTCTGTCCAGAAATCCGTGTAGTCGTGTGCAGTTCCATAATGGCTATGTCGCCGTTCGTTGAAAACCAGTAGACTAATTTATTTCTAAATTAAATGCGGGTACTTTCATTGAACACCTTATGAAGATAATTAGATGTCACGAATAATCGCAATTTTCTACTTATTATCTAACATAACTTTCAGTTTTTGCCAGCTTACACATTGAGTTCTTGACTTTTACACAATTTTGCCGCTATCTGTAGACAAACCACATATCCGTGTTTGTGTAAACGGAAAGAGGAGCAACAGTGAACACATTTTGAACATTTTCCCGCCACCTGCGGTCTAATGTACATTGGCTCTACATTGCAAGTAGTTCAATTTCCAATCACAGCAATCTCTACAAATTAAAATCCAAATGCTAAGAGCTGACAAACGTACTCTGTATTAACAAGGCACTCGAAGGGTGGATTCTGCAGTCAGACAGATCATGCAAATTGTTGAGCGTTGTCTTTTGAACAGTGAATAAATCTAATACTTCGTTTAAGATAAGCTCGGAATGGAACAAAACTGTGAAAAAACAGATAGTGACGAATATTCCAACTCCCCACAATTACATCGTACCTATTTATATCTGATTTTCCTTTTGTTGTAACCGTGTCATGTCTCTCTACCAAATGACTGCATCTCTACTGACTTCCTATGCTTACTGCTGGCTCGATTGGTTTCTCAGTGAACAGTCGCACGAACGTCTCGCCATGTATTGTCTCTTGTAATATCAGCTGACAGCATTCCATGTCAATAATTTCGATTTTTGTAAGTTATGACACGTTTGATCCGGCTTCTGAATCAACTGATAATGATCCACTTTAAACGACTGCTTGTACACATTTGATTGTCAGTTTTTTACACACAAAATAGGCGAGAATGTGGGAATGCAATGATACTCGAACCTACGTCCTACATAATAAGCCTAACGTTTTGCAAACTACACATAAATACTGACAAGTAATTTGGCAGAGTCGATAATTTAAGAACGACAACTGTGTTTTCATTCGAAGTCCATAAATTTTGTGCTATTGGGTTTGCCCTGAAATTTACAAAAATAATTCGATGGTGTTTAATTTGAAACTCATGACTTAATGGTCAACATGATCGCTTCATGAAGCGCGGCTTGAATTCTAGCCTTCTTCGTGGCAACGATACGTGCCATCTGTAAACTCCGACAAGCCTGAAGCTCGAGTCTGGTACATCTTTTTGAATAAGACTGGCTGTGAACAAATGTCAGTGATGTACAACCAGAAGAATATTACCTTTTTACAAGTATTTATGATTATCAAAATCTTTACGTAACAACAAGCTGCAAAACATATTGCTAGTTGATGAATACAACCACTGAACTAATCACAGGAATTAAGGGACAACGTTTGTGAACACATTTTATAACAGCTGAGCAGTGGTCTATCAACATTTTTGGGTCAGTGAATTTTTAAAAGTCAGACCAATAAATCTGCTCAAATCTTTGCTCACTTGGTACACCGTAATTGTCAGTGAAAAACCTGTTAACCAGAGGTTAGTGACAATTCGTCTCTTAAGTGTTGCACACCTTTTGTATGAAAAGCAAACTACCCCAGACTTTACTCTCAGTCGCTAATGCCCTTTTCACTAATTTAATCGCACATTCGAAATCAATCAACTTTTAATTTCTAATTGCGCATTACGTAATTTACTGCTTAATGTATTAAGTGCTGTATCCGAACCTTCAAGAAAAGATTACGTCATTTTTTAAACAAAAACTAATTTTTGTTAAGTCACATAAGTGAGTGCAATTTCTGATCAAAACGTGAGCTGATGAGTAAACTTTAGACTCCTTTGTAACCAAGGCTTCAGGGTTAGCACAAGGGCTCTCTGAAGTTATTAACTTGAAACACTAACAAAGTTATTGCCTAATGAAACCAAGTTAGACATTAGTGTTTACTGTGCAGAATCATAAAATAATAATGACTTCATTACCCTCCAAGATGCAGTGTCTAGTTGACGGTGTATGTCTGGGATTGTCAATACTGAAAGTGGATGCTTGGAGGGCCATTGCAAACAGCTGTTTACATCGACGATCAACCTGGAGAAAGTTGAATTTTTACCTGGTCATTCCAACGGAAGTGTTTACAGTTTAGCCGGTGTGCTCTAGATAACAGAAGATCCGTAATTTATTGGGTTCCTCACTCCATTTTCATTTTTTAAATCCTGAACCCTATTACAAAAAATCGGAAATGGTGTTCATTGATCCGTCACTTTACTCCAAGTAAATAACCCTCGATTCCTCCATGAAGAGGGATTATCTACGCCGGTAGATCAACCAGAAGATACCTCCTCATAATTAATGAGAGCATCGGGACTTTTCTGGCACTGACACATCGAGGTGAATTACTTCTCAACCTATGTAACTGGCTGTATATCCTAGTATGAAACCTTATCTAATACCTGCTATTCTCATTGAAATTAATGAAAACATGTGACATTCATCAGTTCGCTTAGTCACGCATCGAGTCTTTTGAGAAGCCTGACAGGTCTGTTTTATCGCACTTCAAACCGTGATTTAGTAAACTCTGTGGAACCAACAACATACATGCTTATGCGACTCAGCATTAAGACGGGTATCATATTTTTGATGTAACACTGGTACTGTAATTATCCGATTTACTTGAAAATAACCATCACCTGATCCGAGAGAAACTGAACATGTGTTGATTGTTTTCAAATGAGCTTGAAAGTGTGGTCACCGTAAGTTGTAAGAATCATTCTTTTCAATGGTTTTCGTTGGCGTTAATTAAAAATTCTGAAATGAGATAGTTACTGGAAGAAAATCGTTGAAGCCATTATACTAATTCAACAATAGTTACAAGTAACAGTCAGAATTGGTTCAATTTTTGATGTAACCTAATTTCGGTCTGTCTTTAGGGTTGAAATGAAATCCAACTTCATCACTACTATGTTTTCTCAATGAAAATACTTTGAACATACCCGGTTTAGTCACGAGAAGACGCGTGTGGCAAACAAGCTCGTTTTCAGTGTTTCTTCGTCAGGCTAAATAATACACTTTTATATGGGTTCGATGGGGGTGGTAGATAACATATCACTGAAGCAAACGATGTCAATCAACAGTTTGTCTGGTTTGGGTCATGAGACTTAGTTACATAACATTGACCACGTGGGTTGTACAAAGCCTGCCAGAGATATGTCACATCCATGCGATCATTCTTTCTTAGATTTACGTGCATGGCCATGGAAGGTCCAGCGTTTTGATTAGCCGTTTTTAAGCGCACAGTGGTGGTGAGTATAGGCGAATTATAATGGCCCCTACAAGTGACAGTATGCTATCATTGACCTGTTTTTTAATTGTATTCCACCTATTCGGCAGATTGGCTTGAACGAATCATTCTGATTGATCAGGCGGTTTGACTCGATCAAAGGCTCAGCGACCGCAGAGAAATAGGGCCACAATGATTCTTGCTAGTCAAAACGTTGAACCCTCCATGGCCATGTAAGAAAACCCAGGATAGATGTGATGTATCTCTCGTAGATTTTGTACAACTCACATGACAAGTGAAAATACTACTTCAAAACGAAAACCGGGTTATCTTCAACAGAAATGATGTACATCAACTTTAGTAAGGGGCACAAATGTCTTTGGGAAACGACGATGGTAGGGTATTAAAAGCTGATATCAGTCCAGCAAATTATTTTACCGTGTATCATATTTCGCATGTTATATGTATATATTGCTTTTCCTGTGATCAGATCACGAAACCTCATTTTGCACACCGTATTAGGTTCGTTCGCATATTTGAACACGTAAATGTTTATCATTCTGTCCTGTTGCTTTCCGAGAAGAAAATATCAGCTTTTCTGTCTCACCTATGTATCTCATTCAGCTCAGTACTGTCATGGTCATATCGACGATGCAAACCATTGTGACCACAATGTTTGTGAAACTGTTTCAGTCCGTACTTACAAGACAGATGTTGAACTTAAGCAAACAGCACACATAAGGATGCCCTAACCAGGAGTTTACAGGATGAGTTAGGTAAAAGGTTTGATAAAAATAATTTATTACGTAAATCGGGCGGCAGTAGTGTGCTGGTAGACCTTTCCTCTCAGCAGAACGGCCACAAGAACTTCTGCTACAGGACAGTAGGATTTTGGTCAATGTTTGAAACAGAACAGCCAATATGTGTTTGACAACACAACAAAATATAAACCAATTGTATGGGTTGAAATCGAGTGTGCTCGCAACTAGAGGTTGTCTGATTATTATACACAGTGGATAAAGACGTAAGTCAGCAGTTCTGTTTTACCTGCCTATCAGACGCGCGAAAGGAATCCAACAAATAAACGGCGCTAAAAATGAACTCTGATGAAACCAAATCACCAGAACAACTGATCAATTGGAACTAAGTAACCCAAACCTTCGTGTCTGAATAGGAATGACGTCTTGGTTTATGAGAACATTCTAACACAAAGTAACAACAAACCATCAAATTGTGTCGGTAGATTCTGATTTTACACTTCTGATGGAAATATTTATATACACATTACAGATACACGTATGTACCAGCCACAAGCGATGTTCACGTTTTACCAACCAAAGCCTTTACGAATTATTTCCTGAAAGATTTCATAATTTTTCAAAAACGATATACTAAACACAAATCTCGTTCATGTCAGAGTTCAACGGTCGACGAGGTGACCAAGTTTTAAAAGAGCCGGTGGTCTAAACTGCATGTGCTAGTGACCAACCCAAACAAAAGCATTCCTTCATTCAGTAATTTGTAAGTATAATTCACAGGGAGCCTTCGAATACTAAGCCTAGAGAAGGGAATTTTCCAAAGATAAACTCGTTCTGAAGCAATAATAAGATTTTCATATATATACCCACCGATAAGTTTTGGGACATGCTCAAAATATTTTGATCAGTCTTCTCTTAATTACTGGTGTGTGGTGAGAGACTTTAGTTCTATATAAGTTGGACATTGCTAATAAATGATCGGAGCTGTCGTGTTCTCATAGACTTTGCAGTCGGCTCCCTTCATGTTGCGTCCTTGTTAGAGCTCAATAAGTTAATTATTTCTGTGATTGCAACTTACAGAAAAGTCCAAATCGTGGAATCATCGTTTGCAGTTAACAGGTCAGTTATCCTCGTAATGAACCATACCATACCATTGTCTGTATGTGTTTAAACACTGAATAATGCTTGTGAACAGTTAGTTGGAATAAGGTCACCCCGTTTTTCATTTATCTGTTTTTTGGCGGTTGCGAGCACTGCAAAACCTCACTTGGTTACAGCAGGCCACTGTAGTGGCTCATCCATCGATTATTTTAACGAGCTTAATCCACGTTTCATCTCCCTGTTAGTTGTGCTGTACCAGGTCTCGTTGACCATTTGCAACACTGTAAATCAAGCAGGAAGCACCGACTGGACAGCAGTAATTTGCATTGGAGTAATGATACACAATGAACATTATTTTTTAAACACACGGTACCCAACCAAAGTTAATTAAGCGGTATGTTCTTACCAGTTTTATCTTGTTAAGTGTTTTCGGCTTAAAACAATCCCAGCATACTCACTGTCATCTTCTTTTTGTTAGTGGAATACAGTAACACACAACTGATGGAACTTTGATCTATATTGTGCTGATTTCCTGCTATGAACAACACCATACACTTATACGACATCCAGAAAAATTTATACTCTCACCATACACCTAAACAAGATCTTGTTTATTTCTAAGTCATCAAAATGGAAAACATTAAGCCCCTTGTAAAGCAGTAAGACGGATTTGTTTGAAATAAGTCTGTACGAAACGAATTATATATCAGAATGGGTGGAATAACCTCAACAAACGTATATGCCACCCAGACTGCTATGGCATCTTCAGGATGAATCTGGGCCTCATTACCAGTTGAGCACGCTGAGGTGCTGTGCCTTGACTACCTAACGTGAGTTATCGCGCAGAAAACAATAAAAGTATCAGGACGTCTATCCTGAGAATGAAAATCTTTCTATGTGCTTCTGTTTCCTTTTACGTTGTCATGTCCGCGTCAACCTACAGAAAACTAAACTGAACTACTGAAGGGTGGTGTAGGTTGCAAACTTCCGACGGATGTGTCCGAGTATGAAAGAAATTGAGAGAAATCTACAAAAGTCTAAGGATATCGTCCACTCTATTAGATGACTAAAATATGTTTACCGAGAACAGTGGCAAGTGAGATACAATGCAGTTACCACAAAACCGTCGAGGAACATTAAGAATACAATATATTTTAAGGATACGTACTTCGGGGGCAAAATTAACACCTAAGCTTGCTAGCCACCAAATAATAAATCAAACAATTTACTTGAGTAATCACTGGATGCAGCATCGTATGTTATATTTTGGGTCCTGTTCCGAGGACTGGTCACTAAGCATGTTTTTTGCTTCAGACATAAGAAGAAAAACATTCTGGAGAAGTCTGGAGAATAATTCTCAGAGAAAAGAAAAGTGCGTCACCTAGTTCGCTAGTGCTAGATAGTGGTTGATCTCAGGAAGAACAAGTGAAACCTTCAAATTGAGCAAGATAGCCTTACAGATGCTCACTTTTCATCATCCTTCAGTTTGTCATCCTCGGTAGAAACCAAAATTCTCCCGTAGGGCGACGTTGCAATTTATGCTTTCTATATGTCGAGGGTGTGTGTACTTCGTTTTGGAATTCAGAATAACAAACGATGTTCCTTTGAAAATAGACGAGAAGCAATGGATCCACGCCAGTGGACGCTTTGAAATAAGACTACTTTCCTACCTGTAAAATACGGTTTGCTCCAGGTTAGTTGAAAACTAACGGATTTCCACTGACTTCGCAGTCTGTGTTTTCGAACAGCAGTCACTGTTGACCGATCACTCAAAACTGCTCACGACAGTGGCACCCTCGTGGAGAGTTGACCGAGTTTACATTAATGCATCGAAATCCTTTTCTTGTAATCATTTCTTTACCTGTCGGTATGTATCGACAAATGTTTTCTAAGGTAAGTGAGTCACAATTCTGCCGTTTCTACTGTGACTGTTCTTCTATTCTTAGAGTGAGACATATAGGGCCAGGACTGTTACAGCCGAAATTAGGAAACTAAGTCACTTTTCATGAATTACCTTTGAGCGCGCGCCAGATATTGTTTGAACAAGCAAGCACACCACTGTAATCCCCTTCGTCTGGAAAATAACTGGCGTGAGAAGCATAAAAAAGGTTCAAGGCAGAAGGTCAAATGTAACCAAATTACATGCAATTGAATTTGGGCTGGTGAAAAATGGCTTCAGTTTCGTCAGCTCGATCGAAAATTTCCTGTTGGCTAACTGCCCCATAGCAGTAGTGTTTAATAAAACCGCAGGGGATTTCTGAAGAAAATTCAAAGAATGTTTACAGGTTCATTTAAAAGCACGGACGATTTGCTGACGTCACAATAATAATGACGGCACAATCTTACAACTGCCTTGGTGTTGGCCAATCTACAAAAAGCAAATCTGTCGGTCTTAACTAAAAATTTGTAGCATCGGAATTGTCAAAAACAGCCGACCAGTATTTCAAACACATTGTGTTCTTTTCAAGTTGAACATCACCCACAATTGATCGCAGCTGTCGCATTCCCATAGACTTTCCAGTCGGCCCCTTTCGAACAGCAGAAGCACTAGACTCGAGTTTCGCTCTCATTAGTGCAGCTCGTCAGTAGTGCATATTATCGTCACTGTAGCGGGGACTTGAACCACGGACACGCTGTTCATGAGGCAACCGTGTTTACGACTGCGCCATTGACTTCAGGTTAGGCACGACCGAATTATCATATGTGTTCTGATGAGTCTTTTGTGTTGAGCATCATTGAACATTCTTTCCTCGTTAGACTGACACCCAATACCCACATACGAAACGAAGGAACTTAAAACTAACAGAGGAAAGGCTTTCGCAAACAGCCAACAGTCAGTGAAGGAAGGTATATTGGGAAACCTCGTTAATCCAGGATACGAGACGTATTTGGTGTGCGAAATAAAACCATTGTTGATGAGCTCCAATGCATATTGGATAAGCCAGTAAAGCGTTGATTTCGAGGAATTGCATTTGCTAGCTAGTCGACTTTCAAGTCTGTCCCAAACTTTGCAAGAGACGCACTCCACAGAATTCTGTTTTACTACCCTGTTGCAGATTCATGAAGAACATTTACCAAGTAACTAGAACTGAATGCGTATCATTTGAGTGACAATTCACTTTATTGGCTGAATGAGACTGAACCTTCCAATCTTATCAGTCCGCTAAGAAAGTTTATAGTCTTCCTAAATGTTCTGCGATGTATACTTTTATCCATGAATTAGTAACGACGATGGTGAATCTTGTACAATACTTATACGAATAAGTAGTTCACGGAATTTTGTCTGTTTGGTTGAGTAACAAGGTGTCCAAAAGACAATTATTTTTTGTGGGATCTCATTACTCTAGGACGAGGGAGTCCGAATGTGTGCGATCTGGTGTGCAAGATTGACAGACATCACGGTGGAACATATTCTTAATGAAATGAAAAACGTTTAACCTTCAAAGTGTTAAAATAATTTTTCTTCAGGTTTGAAAATGACCAGTGGAGTTGATCTTGCTTAACTAGCATTTTTGTTTATGAGCAGGCATCACACACGTTGAATTGAGGTTCAAGTCGTGTAATCAAATGTCAGCTTACACGAGAACGTGTCATCCGAATAAAGCCGACCTTACAACATGAACTTCACAAAAACACGATACCAGCAAACAACCTTGATTTGATGTGCAGTGATGACGTATAATCTTTGTTCTTTGCACAAGCACAGTGAGTGTATATTGCAGTCTAAGTAAGCGCATATTTTCGGCTTCTGTACAAGTTGAAGCCACAATCAAGAACTGAGGCAGGTTGAAATTTCTTTTGTCTGTTTAAAAACCTGTTGAAACCATCTCTCTAACCACTGACGTTTTATTGAATGTTTGATAATAGGCAGATGAACGACCACTTTGGGAATGCGGAATGAGATGTCCTGTTGTTGACAACTGTTTAAAAATTGCACACTGCAGAACTAGCTGAACGGAGTGAACACAGAGTTAGAATATTGCTACTGAAGGCTGAATGAGGTGGCTAATTTGATTTTGGTCATATCAATAACGATTGAAATTATAGATATACCATTTCGTTTGTGACTGTAAACGAAATATTAACATTCCACGATATATGTATTTCGACGTTATTGGTGTACTGAATCAAAGGAATTCAGTGTTTTAAATTTTAGTTATGAATGATTATCATATGACCCAATTATGGTATGTAACTTTTGGTTGTGTCCAAACCTCTGTTGACTGAAAACTCGCTTCTCGTTAACGTTGGCCACAACTCAAACGTTTGTTGTGATAAGGTTAATTAATGGAAGAGAGACATTTACAGTCATCAGGAAAGTGAATTGACTGTGATGTAAGTTAATAATGTAAGTTTTGTCACGATTGAACACGTAAACACAATGATGCAACCAATTGATATATCTGACTGCATATAAAGTGATAGAAAATCAACGGATATAGTCAAACTGGTAGAAATGCACATCCAGCAGTCTGTGAGAATGCACAAAAGAGGGTGTCCGTCACAGACTCACATATCCAGTAGAATTGTGAACATCTCATCCGAATCATTCGTAAACAGAGAGTTCAACAGTTTGCTTCAGAAAGGTCAGATCATAACCGAGAAATTCGGCTTACAGAAAGTCAAGTTTACATCAAGTAAACATTATGATCTCAAAGTCTCTGTTATCAAGTGAACCTGAAATTTCTGTTGTCAGTCACGTGGACCTGCTGATGGGACATAATCAAAGTCGGGTGGACGGCGTGATATTGATTTTGTTGGCTGTAAAGTGCCAGGTTTAGGTTGACGTTTTTCCAGAATAATCCACACAGGAAGACGACGCATTAATGATCAGGTTTCTGAATGCGATTTCGGAACAAATAGCAAAGTCCTCGTGCGTAACGTAAGACTGACATCCCATGTACGCTGTTATGTAAGGCAGACTGTGCGAGTGGAACCGCGTCAGGTTTCGGCTGCATCCTTTCCATTCTTTGTCACCAGCGTTCTTCTCCTGAGCTTTACTAGTTGTTACTCAGCTGCACTTCTCGAATGTGACGCCTGCCTTAAAACTTAGTTTCTACTCAACGTAACACCAAGTCACCGATTTAACAAACTATGTTGTTGCTAACGACTGTTATGTTGTTGTGCTGGCGGCTACTCATCGCCGGTATAGAGTTCTCCATACACCGCATCCATTGACATTCAATTGCTCAACATTATGCCGGTATTGATAGGCTATTTCAGCTGGCTGCGAATAAGCACAACTAGAAGTGTTTCCTTTTTCCAGAACGTTCCGACAGGCAACTTCGTTCCGTTAGTTTGTATCCTATGTTATTCTGCTTGGCAGATTCACTAACATGCTTCACAGAATTCCTAGAATGTGCAGAGTATAACGGTTTAGTTCACGTTCATCCTGAGGTTGGTGAACAGCTAACTGTTTTCCAGTGAAGGTGTATATTGTCTATTTACTGGCACCTTTGTGTCTATAAGCCGGACTTCGGAAGGTTTGTGACCGTTCATGTTGTTAAAAAGAATACAAATATCTGAGGAGTGACTTGTTGGCATACGGAAACTATAGGGAGGACACAAGTGCATCACCTCATGGTTATAACCCTTTGAACTTCGGTTTAACTTGCTATCTGCTATCAGTTGTAGAGCCTTAGTGTGATTTAAACTCTCATCACTGTTGACAAACATTTGTTTGGAATGGTTTCGTGATCCACTTGCAGTCAGGACGCTATAGGCCAATAGGAAATTCAGCATGTGCTTCCTTTTCCAATTCCAACCAACCTACTGAACGAGACAGTTTAGCAATGTACAACCATCTTGATGGAACTATTATACACAGTAAGTGTGGTAAACATTTTGGACCTCTTTGACACCAAGCTATTTTGTCTGGTTTTCACCAAAGATTGTGAATTCTTTGAAATAAACACAGGATGTTAACCCTGATGAAGCGGTACTTTCTGGTATATAACCAAAAATTTAGCCCCACTGTCCTCGAATATGTAGTATCTTGTAATGGCGATCGGAGTAAACGGGATCTACAGTAACGTGAGTAATGTGGTTCATTTTCAGTTTGTTGTCTACAAGGTTAGAAAGGTTATGCGTCAATGTAAGCAACTGCATCATATGTGGCTTTACGTAATTTTGCTTTATGAGTTGAACGATGTTTTTACCCATAGTCTGAAGTTAAACTGCATTATTCAGCGACACAAAAACTAGATGTCTTCTATTAAATGCAAATAATTATTAGTAATAGAAGAATTTGTTGATACATCTGTGAAATGTCATTTACAAATGATTGCTAATCACATTCATGTAGACATTTCATTCAGTTCTGCTCTTGTCACAGATTACTGATGGTGCATATCTTTGCCACGGCATGGATACAGATTCCGGGCACATATTCATGCGACAACCGCGTTGACCAGTGCTCCATCACCTCACTCTAAGCTCGACCTAGTTATTTTTCGCAAACGCTCAAACACTTTAGCTTATTATTGGTGCATAAAATACTTGAACTCTGTTCTGTTAACCCCAGTTGATGAGTGGGCGTTTTCTCCAAGTCGAGAACGTGGAAATCATGAACTTGTTGAACAACATTTTGGTTATTGTGAATCAAACGTCACTCACAAATGACTGTAGCTATCGTGCTCTTGTAGATACAGTCCCACATAAAAGAAAGTGCAAGACTCAAGATTCGCTGATGATAGCGCTCTTTATTACTCAAAAATGGATATGAAAAAGCGTTCGCACATGCTTCTTCAATCATGCTTATTATGAGGCCAAAGACCTTACACTGTTGAATTCATTGGTACATTGATAGAAACGGAAAAGTCAGAAACAATATCCTACTGAGTGAGTGAAGACATTTGCTAGTGCAGAGTGATGATCACTAACTGATACTCCAACTGATTGTAATCACTTCCAAAAATGCCAACACCATACACAATAGGACAACTAGCCACTGTTGTAAAAACAGTTCACGCTCAATAGCGTTTGGTTATAAATGTATTGATGCAGCTTATTCATCAGTGTATACAAGTTTTGCATGGTTTTAAAGATGTATTAACCAAAGTCACCTACTAACTATCAGTAATGAAAATAATGTTAGACAAATTTATTAATTTATATGACTCTGATTTGAAGAGTAGTCCTAATCATGCAGTCATGGCGTTAATCGTTACTGAATTCCCTCTAAGCGATCAAGCAATATGTGAGTCACCCACGAACAACTGTGTTTGCGCGTTTGCATAAGATACTTCCGTCCCGTCTACTGTAACACACTGGTCAACAGGGTTGCTTCACAAAAGCTCGTCCGGGTCTCAAATCCATGTAATAACTAGAATAAGCTTTACTGACAAGCTGTAATTCGTGTGGAACCCAAGGTCAACATCGATTTTCTGAAGCCGCTTACTGAAGTGTCCATGTTATTGTGTGATATGCGATCATTTGTGAGTGGTGTTCAACCTATAATAACCTAAATCTGTTGCTAGTTATTCGCACCCTAAATCTTCCAATTGTTTTACTATACTGCCTCGGACATTCGGGACCGATTTCACTTTGTCCTGATCATTATTGAGTTGATGGTTTTTACTGTTATGACTGTTGTCAAAGCACTCGATTCCGAAGTCACTGATTCCAACACATTTTATAGCTTGGTGTACACTTCCTTCTCACACTGGCTGTCTGTCAAATTAACGTAATTTGATAGCTCACAAGAGTTGGAGTTGTCTTCTCCGCAAGAGAGTACCAGAGAATTACGTGAATCTGTTGTGATCACTGTATACTCATTGTGCAAGCAGGGTGAGAGTTTATGGACAGCTGTCTCGGGCGCTCATCAATTCTAGTGGTAATTGTCAGCGGTATCCCATTCCCCCTTTCCTGATCAATTCTGTCATGCACGACATTCTGGAGGGTGCGCTTCGCGAATCCAGTGGACTTGGTGTTGACCTTCTTCCTGGCGCTAGATTGACCGATCTTGAGTATGCGGACAACACTGGCTTACTTAACCCCTCTTCCGAAGACATGTAGACCATGCTGGACAGATTGAGCAACCGAGCTGGTTCGTATGGAATACGGTTTGCACTTTCATAGTGTAAAGTGTTG
Source organism: Paragonimus heterotremus (assembly GCA_013368495.1). Classification (NCBI taxonomy): domain Eukaryota; kingdom Metazoa; phylum Platyhelminthes; class Trematoda; order Plagiorchiida; family Troglotrematidae; genus Paragonimus; species Paragonimus heterotremus. Next base: position 254,478 of record LUCH01000145.1, read on the forward strand.
CCTTAAGGCTGGGGAACTTCAACTCCTACTTTCTTCATTGCAGGTAATTCGCTTGAGACTTTGGACAGTTTCAATTACTTGGGTCGCACTATCTCGTCAGCTTGCAATATTACTGATGAGACATCAGTGAGGATTGTAAAGGCATGAATTGCCTTTGCCAAACTGCCTTATCGGTGGCATTGAAAAGACATTCGGTTGTTGCTGAAGGGAAGGGTATATGATGCTTGTGTGCGCTCCATTTTGCTTTATGGTTCCGAAACGTGGCCTGTTCACAGAAAAGATATCAACACATTTGCTGTGTTTGATCACCGTTGTCTTCGCCAATTAGCCAATATTAAATGGACTGATTGCGTGAGCAATATGGCAGTTTGCCGGAGCGTACTCCGGAGCGCTCCGGGTGCGCGATCCACTGGTCAACTAACCACGGTACACAGCTTGCGATGGTTGGGTCACGTACTCCATATGTCATCTGATTGTTTACCGTACCGGGCGTTATATGCTGAGGCCACCAACAGTTAGGTAGAACCGTGTGGTGATCAGGCAACAACGTGGTCACGAAATATGAAGACCTTGACTGCTCCACTGAGCAAAGTGGGTAGGTGTTGCCTGCCTGGATGGGGTTCTCGTGATCACTCAAACCGCTGGTTAGAGATGCTATCCGAGATGGCGGTTTGTCGCATTCAATTGCTTACCTGTATCCATACCCTTTCTAGTTCTTCCACTTAGTCTTCTTTTAATGTTTAACCTCATTAGTATTGTTTTCTTCCAGGGTATTCCACGTCACTGTTGAGGCGAGCGACGGCCCGAGTCACAGTCCCTTTTGGTCAGGCTCATGGCTGTTATGATGATGATATTGTTGTCTACCGTTTGACGAGGTATTCAAGCCAGCATTGTTGGTTTGTGCACAAAAAATATGATGTGTCAACACGTATAAGTATGCTGACTAGTTCAGCCAGTCAATTTTCTTCGAGCCTGGTGCAAACGGAATCAGAGTTTGTGAGGATGGTATGTTGTTAGGTCACATAGGTGGATGCTTACGAGCTTATCCTTCAGTTACCGGAAACATGTCATGAGTGAGAGAAATGCATCAGACCCAAACAGGTTTTCCTCTATTTGTGAGCGTGAGTATCTGAAACAGAGTAAGGTCAACTTTCGAAGTTAGTCGCCCGCACATCGTGTTAATAGTGTTCAAATGTTCAGATTGAGGATCGGCACACTTCTTTGTTATGGACTCAGGACAGTGTCACCCAATTAGGTGGTCAAATTACATGTTGTCAACTCGATTGTAAGCCTAGTGGGGATGTAACATTTCGAAAATCGTGATGAAACAATACAGACGCATAAACGGCCAGATTACGTGTCAAAGTGGAGATTTGTTCTGCAGTAAGCAGTTTACTCATTGCCTACAGGCTCTACAGTTTGGTAACAACTAATGCGGAACGATTAGAAGTGATAGCTACATTGTGGAAAACTCGACCGCCAGTTGCTAAAATGATCAAACAGCTGTTAGGGCAGATAGTGAAACCTGCAGCCCAAGATGTACTGAAACACCCCGTTTTCGGCAAATCCATCATCAGGTTACAATCTTTAAGAAAACCAATGAATACGTATTCGTAAGAAAAGTAGTTTAGCAAACAAGCTCGTTTTCGGTTATTCATCATCAGGACAATTACATAACATTTGTATGAAACAGAGTCGGTAGAGCGAAAAGAAGTTGCTGCTTGTTTTTTTTTCGTTTTGCTCCGACAACTTTGTTTCATATAAATTGTTATGTAATTAGCCTGATGATGAATAACCGAAAACGAGATTGTTCGCTATACCAATTTTCTGATGACTATCCTGTGGAATTTTAACCATTTGTATACATACCCAATGAAAAATAAAACAGGTAAATCTGATCAAGATTTTCCACTAGAAAAATCGTTTTGAAGAATCGAACTAAGTTGAGTCAGGGAGAATGGGGGATATATGGACAGATGTATTTTGACTGAACGTACTTTCCGTGATAGGACTAAATTGAATGACATAATTGCAATAATCTTAGACTCAAATTAACCCGTTCAGTTGGTCTTATTCGAAATCCTAATAAAGTATATGTCCTCAATTCTGATACATTTCATTTTTGTATCACTACTGATGATAATAATAACAATTAGCGAAAGTAAAATCATTCCTTCTCTTGAACGAGTGTGATTTATCTGCTTGCTTAATTTGTCAGGAACTTTTTTTATATTGCTGTCAATAGCTGTCTGACTTGTCTACGATCACGCTGTTCTTGTCTGTTTTCATGGAAATCGTGGCCGAGTTATTTTGTACTTAGTAACATTATATACATCTCAAGCTGCTAGATAGTTCCCCGCTGAACGCTGACCTCCCTACTACTACTTTCAATTGATGGCTGTTTCACCAGTTTCCACATTCCACGTTAAACGGTACTGAAGACAGGTATCACGTGGCCCAAACGTCAAAACTACAAGTGGCATGAGACCTTGTCTCGATCATGTGACCAGGTAACGGTTCAGAGATAAAACATTCAGTTGCACTTTGTGAAGTCGTTGATTCAATGAAAACTGTGCGGATTGTGATAAACAAATACAGTCTGATTTTGCAGAAACCAGATAAGTTTGTGTTTGAAATAATAATGGTCTAACGACGAACCAAAGTTCAATGAAGCAGCTTGTTTACCTTCTAAACACAGTTCACCCTCAAGATGATAAAATGTGCCTGCAACAGCATAGTCACACGCTATTTCCGTATCTCCCACACACTGAGTTGTTTCGTCTACAGACAATGGGCAGCATGGCTCGATCAGCAGACTGAGCTAATCAAAGTATGAAATAAGGAACCCCGAACTGAAACCATCAAGTTCTTCGTTTTCCCCATATATGTTGAGGACCAAAAAGTTTGGATTATCACTGTGAACACAGCCAGACTGCTTCGTGTTACCTCCAGTCACCTATAGTGATTAAGATGCATACCGATGCGACTGGAGGGACAACTGTTAGAAGGTGCATTAAAAGATGACTTGTGTCTACTGCACTGATTATCAAACACTGAGGAGAACACATTATCTGGTAGTCATTCTGTGCATCCAATTTTGGTACCATTTCAACAAAGTTCATGTTGGATTTGTTGAAGTGCATCTGGTACATTTGTCGTCATATGTTTGGTATGATGCGGAACGATGAATTCATTGAAACAACTTTGGTTTGGTTGTGAAAAGCGGATGTCAAGTTTGCCTTTATTTGTCACTACTGTGTGCATTAAACAATCATGATGAATTCTGTATCACAACTGTTCATAATATGTATGCTTTCTCCCTTTTATATAACTACTGTTGTTTATATATTAAAACTTTCTTCTTTGGTATTATTTGACAAACCCTCAACTTTATCTGCACCTGATTGTTGTAATGAGCTCATTTCCCGCTGAATTGTGGCTATTTGTGCACTCGTGTTTGATTGCATCATTTTGAACTGCTTTTTTGTTGGATAATTCACGTATCCAATTAATCCAGTTTCAACGTGAGAATGCACTTTTATTGTAGTTTTATCAGAGCTCTGCATAAATTCTAATTTTTTAAATTATTTTCAGGCATTTTTGCTTTTGGAGGATTGTCCCGTTAATTCCACCGTCTGAATAAACGATCTTGGAATTGTCGAGTACGTGTTACTGAGTGCATTATTCTAAATCGTCAGATGCGATTTAATAGTTTGTACGCTAAAGTCAGGTCACGTTACCAGATCAGCAGTGACCATGTTGTATTAACGACTGTTTGTTCATCCATGCTACAAAATTAGTTTTAGATTACTGATGAGTAGTCGGGGATTTGGTTAATTTCAAATTGAACATCACCCACAATTGATCGCAGCTGTCGCATTCCCATAGACTCTCCAGTCGGCCCCTTTCGAACAGCAGAAGCACTAGACTCGAGTTTCGCTCTCATTAGAGCAGCTCGTCAGTAGTGCATATTATCGCCACTACAGCCGGGACTTGAATCGCGGACACGCTGTTCATGAGGCAACCGTGTTTACGACTGCGCCATTGACCTCACGTTAGGCACGACCGACTTATCATATGTGAACGCTCAACCACTTTCGCTTGTGAGTAATGATCAGGTTGCCCGATCGTCTCGGTAGGGGACACAGTTACTGTCTGTTAACTCCAATCGATAACCCGGCGATTAGGACTTCTTAGACAGGTCGAAATCTCCGACCTCATTAAACTTGCTAGGCGATATTTCTTTTCAAAAGGGGCCGACTGGAAAGTCTATGGGAATGCGACAGCTGCGATCAATTGTGAGTGATTTTCAATTTGAAAATTAGTTTTGTCGACCACTTGATAAGAAAATCAATAACTCGTCTGACGATCGTTTGATGGAGACCAAACTTGCAAAGAGATCACCTCTGAGTGCCTATTACTGCTACCATTCGCGTAATTTTGCAAAAGGTCTGGTTGTTTTCCAAAAGCTAACATTGGCCTACTCTAGTTTCGTGCCAGGCAGCTGAACTCGTTTTTGTTATATTTATGCATCGTCTAAGTAATGTTTACTCGTTGGTAAACAGATAAATATGAATATTTTTCCGTTGTACAGATTCATAAATTTACGAATCTATAATGAAAGACTTATCCAGGCAGATTAATCTATTCAACGCCATATTCTGCATACGATGGTTCATAAGCTACACTCCATAATTAAACGAGATCTACAAGTGAACCAAACAGGTCCGTAGTTAATAATTTGAAGATAGTTTCAAATATTTTTCTTCGTGGACAAACATTCGAATGTCATGAAAACGAGGGTATTTCCCAAGAAGATGGTTAACGAACAGGCTAAATATGGCTTATGGTTTGGATCTTCACATAGCAAGTTGCCAGGTGTAAAAGCACTGAACCATATCTGGTGACATAGCCCAGCAGACTAAAACATAATGTGACCCCAGGATTACTATTTCCCATTGTACAATTCTGTCTTACTAATCATTGTGCTATTCCACTTTAGACGAACATAGTAAAACCTAATCCAGTAGTGTAAATTTGTTAGATATCCGCAACATAAAACCGGTAGAAAATATTGGAAATAACTGTAACCCTGCAGGATACAATCATTATTAGGACTTGCTGAAAAACAGGATATTACAGGGACAAATTTTGCATTCGAAGCAAGTGAATTTTTAAGTTCTTTGTCTATTAACTATCCTTAATGGGGCAGTTACTAATATAAGAAAACACCGTGGATACATAACATGTTGCTGCTCTCACAGCAATCAATTTTCAGTTGGCAGTGGAATAAGGCAGCATGGTCCCCCTCTAATTGTCTGATCCATTGTTCAGCTACATCTTGACAATATAAATCTATACTTTGCCTACGTGATGGCCACCTCATATGCAGACGACGACTTCAGACACGTTCTGATAAGTTGAAAAACTGACTTGAAATGATGATTTGAAAATTGGGTAAATTCAGGTCGGAAAATATTTTTATTTATTTCAAACAATGAACATACAGCAGATCTACACAATAACCTGTGCAGTTAATTTTACAGACATTCGCTGTATTGACGTTTGGAGAAAACTAAGCGATTGAGCTAAGCATGGAGGAACCATAGTGTCAGTAATATGGGGATGAATATTTAAAAAAAATGTATAACCGGTCCCAGTTAAATTTACAAATATACATTTAGAAGGATCGGAATGAAGTGGATAAATGGACAAAAATGAAACCCTCGAAAAATATTCAAAGACAACTCAGTAATCCTGAAGAGAATAATTTCCATTTGGCCGAAATGTCTAAAAACTAGACGAGTTCTTCGAAACGTCGAAACTAAATCGGCTGAAAGTCTGTACAATGAGGGGAAAGACAGAATGAGCAGAGGGCTAACCACTCCAAGAAGGCTAAAAGCCATTTTCTAGTGAATTTTTAGTCAAGTTACGAAGCTTTCCTAAAATTTGAAAAGAACATATTGGCCAATATTTGTATACCAAAATAACGTAAACTTATGAAAGATTTATTAATAAGTATGAGCACGATACTACCCACAAAAAATGGTTTTAACGTTCCACCAAAACATAGTTAGTTATACGGCTGAGAACCAGTGAGACTTCAGAATCACCATGAGAGAAGCATTCTAATAACAGACCTTGCGTTGTGGGACATGCTCGTTTATTTGTTACTATAATGTTACTCGTCACAATGGTTGATAAAAGGTTGCTGATGCCTGGTTAAAACTACGTGGTTGTTTATCAAAAAAATATATTCGGAGCTCTTTTGTAATCTCTTCAGGAGAACGAACACATCTTACCAGGATAATTGACAGCGCAAAAGAGAACAGAACACGTTGGCTGTAAGTGAATACCAGCTGATGTGTGAACGGGGCCAAGGATGATCATCAGCTCAAAAAGGTATATATCGAGGTAGTGCACTGTGTTAAATAAATCTGAGAAAATATTCCGGTCCACCTGAATGATTCGTTTTTAGGAAACTGACTGGAATGGTTCTCATTCGCAACACCTGTCGAGAAACCTACATGTCGACACATACCCAAGATGTATTTGTGACATCAGCAGTGAGATTTAGATCTCAATCAAACCCAGGGAATACGCATAGGAATTTGAACACCGGTGTACATTACCACAAGGTAACCGTTTTGCAGACTGCTCAGCTCAATTCACGCTAAACACCACTGTACGTCTATTCCGTAAGTCCCAGTTACAGTAACTTGCAAATACTATCATAGTCATCTCAGCATCTTGGTGAGAACCATGGAAGTTGTTCTGGTGATGCCCATCAATAAAAGTCTAACCAGGACATCCCCGTGTTCCCTCGTTATAACCTCGCTCATCACTGCCGAATATACCAGTTGGGTATGGGACATCTTCACTGGTTTTCCGTAAAGAGGTTTCTCGAAATTTCACTTACTTATCTCAGCTTACAGGTAGATACGACTACAAACTTGTTGGTAGAAAGGATGGAATTACATGTTTCTTTTCAAGTAGTGACCTTGAGAAACAGGTCAGCGTTAGTTTGACTAGATTATCTAATCAGGTGCTACTGACAAACCTTGATAGAGAGGGTTGGCAAAATAAATTAACTAGTGCATATTTTAGCGCATCACCGAGCAATCAGTCGACGCTACTAGGGGCAATACCCATTTGACCCGGATAAGTACAGGTAAAAACAGCAGTTTTACGGATGATTTGCTTTTATACCAGCCTGATGTAGATAGTTCATCGTAAAAACTGTCAGTTATGAGTTCCTGTTAATTTCACTGAAGGAATGCGAACCTTGTGATAAACCTGTCGACAAAAAATCGCTAAACGCCAAGAGGGTTTAAAAATTTACTTAGAATCTCTGTCTCGTCGTACAAAAAATCAGTCAACTGGACCTCCATGTCGTGCACCCTCGTTGGCAGCACTGTTATCTGAGAGTTTCTGAGCACAAGCCAGTCATCATAAGAAGCATATCGAACACAGTTTACCCTAAGGTGGCAAATGGTTCAATATAACGCTCTTTCATCAAACTTTTATAGTTGTTTATCCAATGTCTCTCTTCTTGCTGTTTGTCAAATTTAAAATGATACTTCTGTCTTCCACATTTCAAAGCTGTTTAATTTAACTGTTAACGCGATTTATTTCGCTGAACCCGAATCAGGCTAGTATAAAGTAGTCAGTCAAATTGAGAAAGATGGTCACAACTGCAGCTAGTGCAAACATAAATAACCTCATTAATATGACAACCATGACCGACGAATCGAGTGAATGCAAGTAATTTCTTCGTTTGAAATCGATCGGTGCTTTACCTACAGTGAGTTCACCTTTGACATCCCCAAAATCTTAAACTGTTTGCGACGTGAGGGTTGACCTACCGGTACCACCGTGCCTGTTCACATTACCTGGTGAACGTAAATTTACTATAAACCGCTAAAATCTAAGTATGTTTGCTCAGGCAACGTAGTTTTACTCGTGGCTATGTAATTAATCCGCACCATCTCCACTACAGTAGGCTAAATTCACTAGGATAACAATGTTTGGGAACGTCGCCCAACCAGTCTAACGCTTGTTTGAATTCTAGAGGTCGACTGGAGTTTCGGTGACATTCATCCGCGCTGGCGGCTGCCGTGCGATTATGCTCAGGATTCTCTCAGGTCCAACTGCCCGGTGCCCTTAATTGTTGCGTTCAAGTCTGCTAGCGAACGTTGAATAAATCAATAAGTAAAGTTTGTTTACAGACCCGTCATCTCATTACGACTCTCATTTCCTGTTAACGTAAGGTTCGGGAAACTTTGAGCGCACGAACCAAGAAACTAGCTTCACGATTCACTAAACAATACTATTACGAGTTATTTGAGATATTGTGTTACAACAAGTGACTTTTTATCCAGAGCTTTTTGTTGCCGTTTATCTGGATGGTCTTTACGAAGCTAAAACACTACATTAAACAGACGATAGAAGAATGAAACCTCAGTCTTGTTCAATTCTCCTATTACACAGGATGTATCGGAATGCTGATCCTCCAGGGCTTGCGAAGAACGGATATATCCTCAGGTGGACCTTGACATTTCTGTTAAGCCCAGTTTAGTTGGATCGTCAGTATCCATGCTCTTTTGGTTTGATTAATACCCTCCTTAATTTATACATTCTTACAACTATTTCAACTAGCTGCTCAGACCTTCTGATTTCATAAAGTAGACAACGACGTAGATAAACGTGGTGTTCCGATGTCACACATCAGACAATGTTACACACACACACAATGGTTTGCATCTCCTGGTCTGCTAGCTCTATAGAAGCATGCAAACAACTAGTGTCTGGAGTCGATCGATGATTTCTGATCATTGATCACTTTATTAACCCAGTCTGTGCAATCAAAATCTTCTAACGTCATTCTAGTCCAAGATTTTTGTGATTCAAAAAATTGGTCGCAAGCAATTGACTGAAGCTGACCATTTGTGTTCCCGGACTTAACTTTGTCGTGGACTTGTTGACCTTTACCATTCATTTTTGGATAAAATAAGCTGAGTTGGGTTATAGTAAACTTAGTCCTGACGAGTTAATAGAAAGTGTTTGCCTCTTCCACTGTATGTGCTTTAATTGTCCTCTTCAACACTCTGAATGAAACGAATTGTTTTAAACATAGCTGTGTAAAATGATTTATTCTCGGAAATGCTTTACTTTAACGACTCGGATAAAATAGAGCAGCTATTTTTGTCATACACCTTTCTTTAGTTCATTGTCGATTACAGTCAGTCATTGGACTGGTCAATATTTTCCACCTGTTTCTGTACATGCCTTTCATTCCCTCGTCCGAATAAACTCAATTATATCGAATCCCGTTCATCGACCGATAAACGCCAAAACAATTAGCTTCCCGTTGGAATGTGGAGGGCGAACTGTTGACTCAGGATATATGGAGTGAGCATTCTCAAAGTAACATGTGGTGTCGACTCAGTTTATGCAAAAGACACGGTCTAGTTCACCTGCAAGTTACATTTGGTCTTGTTTCACTGATAATGGTTTCAGGAGCTGTAAGAACATCACATGAAGGTATCCACTTGAAATACGGTCTTGCTGTTTCTTTCTATGGTCGTTAAACGAATGAAGAAAGACTGATGAATATGTGTTGAATAGCTGAATGATATTCCTCAAAGATCCACAGAATTCTTAGGAAATGTGGTAGCTAAAGAACGCTGACATAGCATATGTGCATATGAGTATGTTGTGGGTCGTTTTTAAACTAGAATCGGAAGAGGGTCAGCATTGAAAATAATACAAAAGAGGAACGAACCAAGAAGAAGCTCAACCAGTGGATGACAAACGCACAACAATAGGACGGCTGGTTAGCATTAACCCTAATGAACCTGGTGATGGATTTTTCTGAATATCGGAACAGTTCGTTCCCTTGATGAACGTGAACAAAACAATAGGAAAACGTAATTCATGCGGTATTCTCCGGAGTAACAATTCGTACATTCTCGTCAGACATGAAAATGTAACCAATTTTAAACGAAGCAAAGTTCCACGGAGCGGAAGTCATGGCTTAGGCCGCTGAATAGACGGACACAAAACTGGGAATCCAAATTGAGGGGATGCCGACTACCAGGGTATCCGTACAGTCAACACACATTGTTTTTGAACACACTGGGGGACTGACGTTTACTAGCCAAAGTCTAAGACAACTGGAGTATGTGTTTCCAGTTGCTCCATAAATAACCGAGAACGCGTCAGGAGCTTCGACTCTGTCTTGTTTGCGTCATGCGCCTTACAACCGATGAAGCGTGTTGCCGTCCGTCTGCATCTATACAGGCGCCTGGCGTGTCTAACCGAGTTTCCCGTCATCTGGAAGCATGCTCTCTAATATGAACAGCTAGCTGTCGGTTTGTCCTTCCTATACTGTTTATATTGCAGCTACACGAATAGTTGTATAAACAGTGAGACGTGACAGATGTGAACTGTTTGTCTCTAACCGGGGCGACTGGTGGAGTTCTCGTTCGCTGTATTTTGGTTGGCGGCATTCGAAATGGATCAGCCTGTCACAGTGACCGAAGCCGAAGGACGCCTGCGCTTTAATCCATCACCGCAAGTGGCTTGCGCTGCACCACTTGCGGTTCCACTCACACACCACATATCTGGTGTAAACCCGAAGGAATAAGACCAGTAGGTGTGTGAGTGAGGCCTTTGTGTCCAGCCGACCAATGCTGGTTAGCCAATTGAATGGCTAGCACGGAAAGGAAACTCTTATCTCTCGGAAAATAAACAGAGAGAGACTGCAATGCCAAGATCTATACCAGGGAGAAGGATGTGTGAAATGTAATATATAAAGCATTTCAGTATACGAGTGCATGCTAGTGCATTCCAGAGAGGATAAGTTTGAAAACAAAACACAAAGTTGAACTATGAAAAGATCAGACAGGCGATTCATCATTCAACACACCAACAAAGTTCAAGAAATGAATGGGTAGAAGGTCACAGACACGAACTTCTGAAGACAGAAGAGGATTAGTTGCCAGACGACCATGGTCTTGGTTGATGCAATCATTAACAAAAACAGAACGGATATGTTGATATGACCTACTTGAGCCTAGCGTACTCGTTATCTCTTCGCCGACGGTGCACTATGAGTACGCCGGTGACCTACTTATCCAAAACAGCCAGCGCATCGCAACGCCATATAGTCATGTCATCACGACCTACGGCACCGATGGTTCCCTTGCGTACCACGCGCTTTCGTTCTCAGCCGCGCAATAACTGCTCGTTGAACTCGCGGACGCCCGTCCGAATTGTATCCCTCCAAGCAATCCGGTTCAACGCCAAGCCTTCCGAACATGTAAATTCAATTTTACAACGTGAAAGACTTACCTGCACAGCATCCTGATATCTCAGCTTCTGACCACCAGGATTTCGCTTACCTGATCTCAGTTGTCCATACAGCAACTGCTTCAGAATACGGCCGTCGCTCATCCGACGGACGTGACCCAGCCAACGAAGCTGATTCAAAATCAGCAAGGCTTCCATCCCGTTCATGTCCGTTCGCCGGAGTACCTCAGTGTTCGGAACCATGTCCGACCACCGAGCACCCATGATGCGTCTTAGACATTGTAAATGAAGGCGGATCAGAAAACGCACGTTCTGCTTATACATTGTCCACGTTTCACTGCCGAACAGCATTATAGACAGCACCGCTGAGCGGTGTATTATACACATTTTCGCAGCGTTATAAGTCCTGGATACGGCAGCTGTTATACGCTTCCTCGTCAATGTTGACCAGCTGTCCCCTAGAAACGGGAGTCCGGACTTCCCGAACAGCAAATGGTAGCAGATGAGAAAACCTTTATATCTCCGTGTTGGTCTTCTGGCAGTTGTGTGAACTGAATAGACTGTTATTCAATCGTCCTCTTTTGTTACACGCTCAATCGCCTGAACCAAACCTGAGAAGGAGGAACGACTTGGTAACACCAAGTTTTGGAAAAACAAGCCAGAATCAGGCCACACGAGATCTAGGTATATAGACCGAAACGATTAACGTACATGACCGATAAGACACAAGCAAATAAGAAGAGACCATCATATGTGTCTGTCGGGTCGTTAGAACGTAGTGCACTATAGTTCAGACAGCCTCCACACTGCTGAAATTTAACTGGTTCAGTGGAGTACTTCAAATCGATACACCCGAATCCAGGTCGATCGACGAATACGTGATTCGTTTTGACAGCCTCTTTAGGAGATGCGCATCCTAACACTTATGTAACTGGTAGCCAATCATGCGCTGCATGAACTTTGAGGCAATTCAGTTGGTCATCATGTAGTGGAACCAAGAAATGAATGGACAAGATAACAAAATAGTCTACAATAACTGTCTATGATAAATTCTACTAAAATACGTTCGCTATAAGTTAGAATAACGTTCCTCCTGCATAAGAGAGTAATCCTAGCAGATTCAGTTTATCCAACGTATTAAAAATCCGCTGCTGCCACAGTTAAGTCCCGGTAGCAACGACCATGTGCAAGCAGAAACCGAGGCGCACGAGGACGAAGTGTGTCTTCATTCAAACAACAGACAAGTGGTTAATATGTACAATGAACATAACAGGTATTAAGAACAGTATGTGACAAGAGAACAAAAAGGTAAGAGACTCTACAATTATGATCATTGCCTTCAAATATGGTTGACACTCTGCGTACCTTCATAGTTTTGGGAAGCTCACCTTCTTCGGAAAGAAACTGATTAGAAGATTCGTAAATTAGCATTAACAACTATCTGAAGCACTTGATTAATTTCGAAGGAAAAACGAGTACAGGAGCTGGATACTCATTTTCACGAACTATTTGTCGTTTTCTAACCATGCTGTATGGTGTGACGTAAATTTTTCCAGGCCATCGGTAGTGTTGTTACCAGATAAATGTACTGACTCTGTAGAGCTAACGGCATACACATTGGGATGTCGGTTGCCAAAACCGCTGGCGTCTCTTCAATTTAAGACGGTTATTCCACCTGTATGGGGCGAGTGAGAGGTTGTGGGACTAATTTTGCTGAAGGAGGTAACAGTTACAGAAAAATTTTCGAATAACACTAAGCTTGTCGATCATGTCTAGATACTACCGAGATTAGTTCGTCTTCACAGCTGTTGCTGAAGCATTCTTTTTCCCCTCAACTAATTACATGAAGAAGACAGTAGGCGCGATTTGTGTCCGGACAAATTTCGCTGCATTTTCACGAGTGTATCCTACAGACTAATTCCATATACATATGCGAAAGCGAAAGCGATACTAGAGAAAGCCAAATTTCAGCGTTCGCAATCAACGTGACTAACATAGTAGCGGCAACCCTACAAAAAGTTGTTTCTGAACCGATCACTAGTTTGAATATTCGGTGTTTCCCTGTGTGACCTTGTGTACATAACGTAAAACACAGTGTTGGATCGCAGTGGCCTCACGTAATAAGCACGTGACGTGTAATGGATGCTGTAGGCTCTTCGTACCCGTGCTTGGCTGTAGTCATGTCTCGGCGTGACCTGTTGTTTGACCAATTTCAAGATATGCTGCATGACCTTGGTTTGCAACTGACGCTCAGTCTGGCCTAGATACAATGTTCCGCACCTACAAAGATATTCGTAGTTATCAGTGAATTCAGCTGACTCGGGCGATGGAGTTCAGAATGTTTTGAACAAAATCACCGACGAGACCGTAGTGTATAGTCTCAAACAGAACTAATCAGATAGCGAAGTAATTGACATACATCATGGTACTGGAAGAGAAGGCAATGAAGTACCGGCTTTTTGGACACCGTATCGAGTCGAATTTCTATGTCAACGGGCTGGGCGAATCTGAAAACGGTTCAGGTTAACCGGTTAGCTGTAGAGTGGTCACTGCTCTCACAACGAGACTGGACCCTGACGCGGTGTAACGACTTGTGCATCTCGATGACCTATTGAGCTAGACTGGATGGTGTGGCCACCACACCAACAGAGTCACTCATACCAGACAGGCCAATTGGTAGAGGCCTGACGAACCGGTCTCCTGGTCCCCTAGGTTGAGGGTTGGAAGAAGGCTGGCATCTTTTTCCGGAAAACCTACCAGTTCTGGTACACTACCACCCACCCGCTGCCTTGCGGTACAGGCTTTTGAACCAAAGGCTTTGGTTGAGAACTATAATCGTTCTCTTGTCTAGGTCTGGGCATCCTGGCAGTATCTCCAGTAATTCCGTACTGCATCAGCCGTCTAGCAGTATAAACCGGGTCGCCCTGTCCGCTGCATAGAGCAGCGTGGATAGGCAAAAACATGCTACTGCTGACCCCTCCCCCACTATCCTATCAAATTTAGTTCTCAGGCCCCTCCCGACCTCTATTTCTGATAGTTACTCCACAGGTCCCACAGCAGATGTAGCTAACCGTGGTAACATTGAACCGGTAAGTTCCGTCGCTTGCCATTTAGCTTCATGCCTTGATAGATTAGATCCCTGTTAACAGTAGATTTTGTGCCGTCTGTTCAATTAAGACCAGCTCTAGACGCAAGGCTTTCAGAAATCTTTTCGTTGTCTGTCTACGCTCCCACTGACTGTAGTGACGTGGGCGTCAAGGGCACATTTTACTCAGATCTGGTTGCTCTCCTTTTGTCGACACGTGGCTCTGATATAATCGTTCTGGCCGGAGATATGAATGCTCAGGTCGGCCGCCTT
>LUCH01000145.1:271901-299372 GCA_013368495.1 Paragonimus heterotremus
GATCTCGACGGTCGTCATTATATTCCGAACCAGGTGGAATCGACCGACGCTTGTTCATGTTTATCTACGTGACGGAAATCCAGTTCTGTCTCAACTGAACAGTTCCATCGGAACATGCCTATTCATAGCATGCTTTTACAGCTGCGCCGATTTGTTCCCACTGTTCGTTCGGATCACTTACCTGACTGGGATTTGACAACTTTCTCATCAACGCCTTCTGGTAAGCATTCTCTACACCCTCATCACCCAAATGCCAGTTAAGTAACTTGAAGATGATATGACTGTTAACGCAACACTGGAAGTCTCACGGCGAATTTGCGTGGGGCTATAACTGTACAGTACCATATGACTCAAGAAGACGCAATTTCGTTTATCGAAGTCTGCCTGAATGAAACTTAATATCACCCGGAAGGTGATGGTACGCCAAACCAGTAGTGATCATGTCGGTTATACATGGGGCCAAAACAACATCCATAGAAACGTTTGTGCAGGAATGGTTGCTAAACTAATAAACCTAGTTAGTCTACTTACACTTTTCATTTTGGGACGCAGAAGATGCAAACTAAGCTGCTGTAAATTTCTTTTGATTTAGGTCGTGAAATGCATTTACACAATTACCAGTGGTCTGGAGAGAGGAAACATGGTTATTGACAATACGCTTATGCCTTCTACCTAGACTTAAAGACCTAACCTTACTCAATATGGTCTTAATCAACTTGTCGATGTATGGACGTAGTCTGAATTTTCATATTTATCATGCATATCCTTTTGTATCACCAATACTTGCTTTTGTTCACTCTTCCCAATAAGTGAGACACACAGCAGTCTTGGAAGGTCGCGGTAAGTCAGGTCAGTATTCCGATAGATATATTGAGGAAGTCTAGTGAGGGCGTTGGCATGACTCAACTTTTGGAAATGCTCAAAAAGGAGAGCTTTGCCGTACGTCTTCAATGCCGATAGCTCTCGTGATTCATGCAGGTCGAATACGATCAACGATTGTGTATTGACCACCTTTGTTCTGGTTATAGTAGCTTTGAATGTGTCTGTACACATACCAACAGCCCTTGAGGTGACATTCTTCAACAGAAGTTGAATTGCAGCTTTCTACTATATCGGCAAGTTTTAGTGACTGCTTTCTAGTCCAGAATGAATGGTTAACTAGCAAAAACCAGATTATTGATGGTTGAGAGACCAGCGAAACCTGAGAATTCAAACGTAAAGCTCGCAAACTTTGGAAAAATCGAACAAACAGCAAAAGGTCTAACGCCATCCAGACACCGGATGACTTGGATTAAGGAAGAACAGAGACTGCATAAGCAAAATCTTTTGGATTATAGATTGGAAGACAGCAAAAATAGGAGTGAACAGAACAGTTAGAACATGAACACTGATAGATGCAAGCATTCCGTATTGACACGTCAGTACCACATTTACAATAATATGAAACGGCCTTTTTATATCGAACAGCTAGGGGTGAGTGGGATGGATAGTTGACTGATGGGCTAGGGGAGGCCACCAAGTCCAGGAAATGGTCAAGTTCATGAACAATTGTTTTTGAACACACAGAGTCGGCTTCAGTCGGCTGATTGCTGTCGCCTCAGCAAATCGCAGAAACCTTGGACTGGTGTGACTCAAGGAGATTCTGAATGCATAACCTGGGTCATTAACATGACAAGTGGTCACTACATGTCTTACAGTGCGGACACTGGTTGCTTGCCTGTTTCAGCGACATTGCTGTTCTTCTATAATGCAAAGTTTCATACCCTTGTAAGCAGGTAGCCTTTCACTCTGGAGATCAAGCACCTCTCGTTCCAGCCTGTGTAACTTACTCTGCAGTTAATTGTAAATTGGTAGATGAAATGTGAAGTAGCACCGACTGGCTGATCTCTTTTGATTCAAGGCACAGGCACCTTCTGGGTTCGCGCTAGTACACATAATTGCGTTGTTTTAAATGTCCTTTCAGTTGAATTCACTAGTTTTTGAGTTGTTTGACGCATGCTATACTCACCTCTAATTGGGAGTTTTATGCAAACCTTCTTTTTCACGACGACCGTGTGTTCGGATAGCAGTTTTGGTCTACTGTGCCCCTCTATGAACCTTTATGGATACCCATCAGATTGTGGTACATAGGTGGTCAAGTCTAGTACATTCGGAAGACTATTCTGTGCATACAGTAGTCCTGATCGTATGAATAGTGTAGTCAGTAGTGCACGTTTGTGATGGACCGGTGTAAACCTACTATAGTTCAGGTATTTACCGGGCCGCGTGAATTTCCTACAGACACTTGTTATAGTAGAAACATCTTATCGACGACTTATGAGTATGTCTAGATATTACAAACACTTATCAGCCACAAATTCACATGTCATCTTCAGCTTTGGCTGACAACTATTTAAATGTCGGAATAGGTTATCTATTGCCTGTTTGGAACGACTGAATAATAGTGTATCGTCGACCTAGTGCTTTTGATATGATGGACTCGCTGTGTCTGTGGCTAAGTCTTGTTCAATCCCTGACATGAAGAAGTCAGCTAAGATAGGCTGCAGTGGAATTCGCATGGCTACCTCACCTATTTGACGGTAGCATCGATCAAGAAAACGGAAGTTAACGTTGTCAGTGCATAACAATAAGTTTTTCTCAGAATATAGCTAAGCAACGAGGCGAAATAATGTGGCTGGTTTCAACGAGCTCACAAATATAATCAATTTTCTCGTATATTTGGACATTCGTGAACAATGACTGAACGTATATGGAGCACATCACCTCATTAGCAAGGTTAATGTTGTCTAAGTCACTGATCAGTTGGAAAGAGTCTTTAACACAATAGCCCTGAAACTTTTGTTTTGATGGAGTTAGGATGGTGACTAACCAGCGTGCCATCTTATGGTACGGAGAATTAGTTGTTGTCAGGGTAGGTTTGAGCGGCATTCCAGATTGTGTATCATAGGGAGGTCGTAGAGTTGAAGTGGCAAAGACCCAAAAGTTTTACGAGATTCGTACGTCATGTCGTCAATTATGTGCAACAGCGAAATAATCTGAAGATTGAGAGAAAAGTTGATTTTTCCCCAAAATGATTTAGTTTTTGAGATATCTTCGAAAAATATATTGTGATTTTGAATTTTGTCTTTTCACGCCACAACATGCCAAAGCTTAATTTTGGCGCACGTTTCTCCTGCATCTCTAATTGGCCCATCCCGCTTTTGATGCGCCAATTTAGGTGGGATTCTTCAAGACCATTCAACGACTATCTATGCACAGACGTTGATCTGCTATGTTTCTTTTCGTTTGAGAGCAAATGCATGCTCGACTGACAGTCAAGATCTTCGGTGTTATTCTAGGATTTTCGGGCATTGCTAAGCTCTTTGCTACGTTCCGTGATTCGTATAGTCGTGCGTTAGACATTCCTGATTATTGATGACCAGCAGGTCATAACAAAGATATCTTTCTATGTCAGCGTCCACCTTGGTAATGCTTTCCGCTTCCTACGTGCTTAAACTTCGCTTGGTCTTCTAATATTCAAAACATCTGTACATGCCCGTCCCTGTCTAAAATGACCGCCCCAGAACACCTATCTGGCTTGAGTATTAATTTTTTCGGTTCAAGTTCTCTTCATCAGTGTACGTGTTGCTCTGTGACATCACATCGGTCGTTGATCGGAGTCATGATAAACCCATTAGCTATATGGTTGTGTTTGGTTTTGAGCCAGCCTAGGTTGTTAGCTATAGCTGGCTGAAAATCTTACAACTGATCGGTGATGTTCTCAATCCGGGCTGCAACTTAACTACAATTAGACCTATGTGATTGTAATTTATACACTAACAGTGAGTTGAAGCCTTGTTGTGTTCGCAACTGAGCTGAACTGTAAGTGTCAGACAAAGAATTTCATCTGTGTCCCAGTCGTAGCTGTGGGTTGTGAAGCCAACAAATTATGGATTGGAAACCAAGGTTTAGACGACCTTGCGACCCGAACTGGGAGAGTGTAACTCACAGTAAACAAACGAGTTCATTGATAAAACTACTGACTATACAGTGCACCAATGGTCTCGCAAATGTTCATCGCAATTCTAATTGAAAAACTTGCCGAATAAGCTCGCTTTCAGTGACATCATCAGGCCAAATGCAACACATTTATATCGCGAATTTCACGGGAGACTCATTAAAGGGGGTAGACGGGGAACGGGTGGTTAATGAGGCCAGTCAGCTCAATGTCAGGCTGCAATCAAGTACCCGCTTGAACCGTGGGTCTTGATAGGCTAACACGGTGTTAGGTTGGCCATGGCAGATCCAACGCCTGAACGAAACGTTTCTGAGCGCACAGTGGTGGGTTGTACAGCGTGACATTGAACTGACTGACCTCATTAACCACCCGTTCCCCGTCTACCCCCTTTACTGAGTCTCCTGTAAAATTCGTGATATAAATGTGATGTATTTAGCCTGATGATGAATCACTGAAAACCGAGATTGTTCGCTACATTGTATCTTTCATGTTTGTACTGGGAATTTTCGCGCGACTTACCGAATAACAGATTTTCTGACTGAGTCGGGTTAGTGAACAGCTCCAACAGTAACCACAGTAACCACAGCCAGGCTAGATGAAACGGGAATGTAAGCGCACTCTAAGCCAGATCACTAGTCCTCATCGTCCTAATGTTTTGAATGTGCCCGTTCACGATCAACAAATGGTAGTTGATATACATCTCTGTAAATTTTTCCATGTCTAAAATGCAACGCTGGACTGGGAACCAGTACACGCAGGTGAGTACAAACGAACAAAGTGAAAATACGATGTTTTCTTGACGGATTTTGCCGTCACGCTAATTGTTCAACAAACAATAGATAGGCAATTTGCACTCATGAACGGAACGGATATATAAACTGATAAAAAACTGACTGAAACTTAACAATTATTCCGTGGAACCTCAGACGGGCCAAGCTTTGTCTTTACGTTCAACGCATCACTTGTGATGTGGTATAAGAAAGTCGCATTGCTAAAGCGCCAAACGCTGCTTTTTCGCGTGTCTCAGTTTTATGACCTGGTTATTAAGCAGTGTCGTTCCGTTTCTTGTCAGTGTGTCTAATTTGACCAGCTCAAACGTAAATTAGTGCCAGGGCGTAAACAGTTTGCCTCTTCAAGATCGACACAGACAGCTCGTTGATAGTCAGTATCAAATTGGGCTGTTGTGTTCGTTATAAAGACTTATTTTGTCCGGACAATTAATACACGCAGAGTGAGAAGATAACATAGTTTGGTTCGACACAAAACATCCGCATCATACGGGTTTTGGTTAAGTGATATGGACTTAAGATTGCGGGTCGATACATGCATGTGCCGATCGAAGTGGGCTTAGTTATGGATACAGTATGTATTCTATAAGAATTACGTTTGTTCACAGAGTGACCTCTTTATGGTTGTACAACTTACACGTAGAGATGCCTCCGACTATAACTGAGAATCGATCATTTCAAGCCAACGAAGTCCTGGCGGAAATATGAGCTCCTGGTTAACAGCTGTTTTTTGTGTGTTTGTTGTTATATCGACTTTGGACATTGGCGGCTTAACCCTGAACAGGATTGTCTGGAGGAGTGAAATTCAGATGGACTTCCAAAGATTTACTGGGCGGCAAATGTGTGATTGTGAATTCAAGCATGTGGAACGCAAAAGAGCAGTAAGTGCCGGAGGTAATGACGGCATGGCTGTATGAAGTTGCGATGACTGTGGTCGTGAATGCGATGGCCGTGCACTGTCGAAGCATTATGCTTTACGTACAATCATCATTGGCACCATCCATTGTTAACAGAAGTTATCACGTCACCTATGCATCAATAAATCGTTTATGACAATCCGCGCAACTTATTACTCAAACATCGTACGTTAGTAAAATTACAACAGATCCGAGCGAGTGCACTATCCCTTTGTGCTCATCAGTGCGCACAGCCCAGTCAAAATTTTGAATCGATGTGTAATTTCCAATGGTTAGTTAATGGTTCGTAGAATTGTGGTCACCGTACAGAGGTGATTGCCACAAGGTGTTCGCTGTTATGGTAGACTATTGGATATACACTCTAACACAAGCCTTGACACAGTGATTTCTAGAACCCATCCAGCTTTAAACAAACGTATCCGCGGTACACTTAGGGAAACAGTTAATGATCAAGATAACTGAAAACCGTAGATTCGGTGCCATGCTCTCTAGGTTAGTTGCACTTTCATGTATGTGCGCTGGACTATCAATCACCCAGTTGTCCTTCACTTAGAACAACTCACTCTGCGACTAATCGACATTCATCCTAATCTACCGTTCTTTTTGCCCTCCCATCTGGTTGGTTTTCATTTTACAGGTGTTATATAACCTTACAAAACACAAAGAAAGGCACTTGGCGAGCGTTCTTTGTGACAAAGGTCTTGTTTTAGTTTCAATATAAACTAATCGCTCACACAGCACTTTGGGCATCGGTCACTGCACTATCCTCTTGAAATAGCCGATCCTTCCGGATGGGAAGACATTAATTTCAAACACACTGGAGGTGGATCCTTCAAAATCTAACACTTGACTGTGCACTCCAGAATGACAACCATTTTAGACAACTAGAAAACTGCATTCATGGACTAACTCGCAATCACCTCACACTGTGGATACGTTCACGCGATCGTCTAATCGATTGTCCTCGCGTCTCAACATGTCTACTCACTAATTTAACTCTAAGTGACAGTCATAGGTGGTTATTTTGGATTTCACGGCGCACATCGTGCTGTTGAGATCTAACTAGGGTGAAGCAAATGTCCACCACTTTGCTAGTGGACAGTGGGACCAGCTGTTTGCAAAATCCCTTCTCCGCCGCATTCTAGAGTCAAGATGGTGGCTTGCTTGCATGCAGGTCACCCACAAAACGGTTGACAGGTTTCAGCCTATGAGCAAAAAGATATATGCACAGAGGCATTCAACTGGACAAAAGCTGGAGTAATTGTGTCAGTTTGGCAAAGTTGTTTCAGGAGGTGGAATGTGGTGATTACCGACGATCTCATCTGTGTTGTATGTAAACAGTGTGGTGTTGCGAAACCAATTTGTCTGTATAGCATTCTGTCACTTACATGCCGAGATTGTTTTTACGAACAACATGGGTATCATGTCATTCTTATTAACATGCAACTATCGTTTACTTCTTCTGTGTAGACATACAATTCATGTGGTACACTTACGTTCATTTATTGTGTATTCGTGAACGTGAGTTGTAGTTGCGTCTGATATACAACACAAAAACCAGAAGTTTCATTCAAGGAAATGCCTTTGATAATATCCGTCAGTCATTTGTAATTGTAGGAGTTGGAAGGAAGGTATTGCTTCCACAGATTGATAAGACTGAAAAACGTTCGTCTCAAAAAAATCAACGCGTGAAATTCGGACAATTAAGTTCTTGGAATATTTTTGACATGCAACTGTCTATTTTTAACAATGAAACTTTATGACACAGTTTCGTTGGAAGCAATTTCCACTTACATTTTCCATTCGCCACGTTCCATTCTTATTCTTTACAACTGTCTATCTAATGCACCGCATCAGCTGTTTATTCAGTGTGTTATAATGGAAATGAGGCTTATTGATTGCCACGTTTAGCTGACTATATTTCACACATAGCCTTAAGGATCCCCATTCATTCTTGATAAAGTCTACTGGATATGCTCGTCGAATCGTTGATAATGGAATACTACCTCTGTGCTACATATTCCTCGACAATTCTACCAGATACTGTTGAAAATAAACTGGCAGTCAACGAGCAGCTTGTTGGATTTTGTGTGCATCACTCGTATCAATATAGTGTCGCGCGACGCGACAAAACACAGACGGCCGTCTTTCCCATGTTCCTCACATACTTTCTGCACTTCATGCGTTACATGTGCTGGAAATCATGATACGTTTAGTTCGACATTAGGACTTGATGTGAACGTCCTCGCCGTTAGACGCTGTCTTTCAGGAGTTACCATATGGCCATGCAATGAATGTGAGCCAGTTCTCCGAGAAAACGTTCACTTCAAATGTATACTGTAACGGCTAAAGATTAGAGATATAAATGAAAGTGATCAGATAATCACTATACAAGATGACATGAAACGGCAGTTTTGGGGTAACCTTGAATCATAGCGCATATACCTACTTCCCTACCTACACGGTTCCGTGAACCTAGACATTGATTACTGACTAGTGAAAATTGTCCGCATGCATTTCGACAGATCCTTCTGCTATTTTACTACCGTTTTGACCTTGAAGTGCTGGACATAACATTGGCTCACAAGTGAGCCAGTCAATTTCTCCACAGAAACCCGTTGTACTGTAACATTTGTCCCAACGCGATAAGTATGCCCAACACGTGGAGCAAAGCATCCAACCGTAGAAGCAGTCATTGGTGAGACTGAACACCTCTCAAGCTGCGTGTACCAAAAGTACTAATTACGAATAGCAGTCAATATGAATGGGGGAATTCTTCATAAGTTTGTCGAATTAAAATCAACAATACTATACAACTTTTGGACCTTCAGATAAAAACGCTGACGATCTTTTGGAAGTCACCGTTAAAACCATTCCTAAAAATAAGCTTTATACTAAGGAATGGGTTGCTGGCTAACGGAGCCGCCATTCTTGACGGAGTATATTTTCTGACTTATCAGGTGCCATGAGACTTAAACTAGATATTTGAAAATGGTGTTTGTTGGACTGATTTTAGAGACAATTGTCTTCCATACCAGCTTGTTCGGTGTGTGATCGACGTCGATTGTCCGTAGGCGAAATAGAGCCAATAGCTCACATAGAATGAAGGACTGCAAAAATTAGAGGTTTTCTCTAGACGTCCTTTTGCATGTAGATGAGAACAAATCATACAATTGCCTTATTGAAGAAACGCGATCCTTTGTCCCATGATATATCACAACCGTCAATTGGTATTGAATGACAGCTTAAGAATCAATGTGCCAGCATTGTGTTTTTATAACGACTCACTAGTGCCGGTCCAACGTGCTCTAACAGAGGTTATTGAAACTATGACGTACCATGTCACATTATCAGGGTAAGTATGCTTGGGTTAACAGTTTCAAGTTTGGAAACAATGTATTTTGGCTGACATACTCTGTTGAACGCTACCGCTACAACGGCTTTAATTACATTATGTTCTGACAGTCTGTGTTCTCGGAAAATGAGTGGTCATCGCTAGCCAAAACATGTGTAGTCGGTCTAAAAAAAGCCGTTTCTAAACAATAAAAAAGACTTGACTGTTAACAGTCAGTATCTGTCTACCAGGCCTAATAGTGGTGCCTAAATTAGTATAGCCCGAAAGTATAGCTCGACCAGTCACACCGTAGACTACTGAAGACATACTCAGAGGGTAAAATCATGTTGTACGCCTTGTTCATATCCCCAGAGTTCATTCGATCCTTCTTGCAATAATGGAACTTATATAGCTCTTCCGAAACAAATCTATATTATTGAGCATTCGTTCGTCTTCGAAAAAATCAAAGTTCCTGTTTGTCCAGATTACGTTTGAGCTGGACGCGATTTTGGTAAAATTGTTGTACCTTACTAAAGGTTTCATATATTCTAAGGCTGATTTGGAGAGATAATC
Source organism: Paragonimus heterotremus (assembly GCA_013368495.1). Classification (NCBI taxonomy): domain Eukaryota; kingdom Metazoa; phylum Platyhelminthes; class Trematoda; order Plagiorchiida; family Troglotrematidae; genus Paragonimus; species Paragonimus heterotremus. The sequence goes on from LUCH01000145.1 coordinate 281,511, forward strand.
ACACATGAAAGGAATTTACTATCTTGTAATATTCGAAGAAACGACACGGTTTGTTGACAGATTGTGACATGACCGAAACGAATTAGCCATAAGGATAATACATGGGCTGGTGTGTGAATAGGAGTTGATTGATTCTCTGACTCTTCAGAGGGAATCTCGAAATAATCTAAGATTTATCCACACTCAGATGAACGATATCAATACAGTTGTTCATAAGTTGCACTTCCGAGTATTTACGAAACAGAAATTTTGAAGATCTTTTCCGGATCATTATGCGATAACTAGACTAACAATATGTATATACCTTGTCGGTAGATAGAATGAAGCCGGTTTACCCTGGGGAAACTTAAATTTTACTCTCCCGTGAAATCGCCAATCATTGCTTACAAAATTCATTCGAATAAAGTTTGGTTGGTTTAAAACACTGTCTCCTTTTAAATATACTCAGAAATTACTGTGCAGCGTCTCTGTCATTTTTACGAAGACTCTGTCAGTACACTCATTGTGTGGTACTGTCCAGAACATTCTGTGGTTAAATCTCGGAAACCGAAATATGTATACGTTGTCTTCCATCTTGGCAGAAGTTGAACGGCGGTTTTCTGTGGGGCATAACAGCGTAGTGGGATTTTTTATGTCCAAGACTGAGGCCAAGTATAACTGTTGCTCCATCAAGTAAGTTGTCTAGAAGAAGACTGAAATACATGTCGTTTGCTGTGGTTCAGAAATTCCTGCATCAAGCAGCTCATGGGTCATTGTAGAACGAATTCTCATTTGTCTGGAAAAAAAACAGTTTGTCTAATAGTATTTCCCTCGCAAAATTACGGGCAATGGAGTTTGTCAAACTAAGACCTGCGGCAGCAGTTCAACTGATACTAGGAGTGAAGTTTACCACGGTCATTTAGCAATTAATGTCGCGATCTTCCACCATGACGACCGCACCAACATCACTAAGAATGTTGTATATTTTTGCACTCCTGGTTGTTCTATCTGGATTTGCGACTCACTATCCTTTCACTCAAGTTGATTTAGCAGGGGCTGGTGAAGTTAAGACTAGGATGGAACTATCAAATCATCTGAGATAAATTGCTGCAACAAGCCGGTAAATTTCGGAGGGAAAACATAATGGCAACTGTATGTAGCAAACAATGTTTGTGAGATAGCCCACAGTTCAGTTTTCTATGCGAATCGTCAATAATACAACTTAGGACTGTGAGATTCTATACTACGATTATACCGGCTGATATATCCAGAGTGAGATTCGGATCACGGGTCCTATGAGAAGTGGACGTAATATTCAGATGTGTATGCTATTGGATGGGTTAATGGGTGTACCCTATAGTGTCCATATTGTTCAGAAGTGAATTAAACCATTTTTTATAAGTCTGTCGACATCAATAGGTAACTTACTCTTACTCGATCAACGAAAGCTTCCAAAGGACTATGAATATTTTGCTGATGTGGTGTTTCAACAGCCAACTACTTGAGCTTATGCGTCACTTGACTGACTAAATTACAGAAGTTATGAGACAAAGTTACAAAAGGATAATATAATCCCATATGGCTGCAGTATCTGCCTTACGAATGAAGTGACCTCTTTGTTGGGCTTCGGAAATTACCACAGTTAATCTAAATTATCGCCACCCCTCACTCACTTGTAAAATTATATCGAACTTAGAACCACCAGAACGGACACTACATTGTGGTTCAACATTACCCGGTTCGACGTTATTTGTGGATTACAAGATCATGTTTGGTATTTTATAATCTAAACATTTCCCATGAGAAGTGAATTTTCCTGCCAGAACTCATTTTAGAAATTGTACTGTTCACAGCGATTTGAATAAATTCCAGTCTAGCACGATGAACATTACTCTGCGAGTAAGATGTGAAATAAACAATGCTCACTTACCGTGAACCACCTGACATCTATTTAAATTACAACGAATCACTTCGCTGACAAATTGATAGTGCAGCGTTCCCATTCATTGAATACTCATTGTAGTGAACATCAAAGTTTGATCACAGTTCGATTGAAAATGTGGATTATGAGACTTCAGACAACCATTCAAATTTGTTTTTCCGAAGTTTACCTTACCATCATTGACATTATCAACCAAGCATTCAATCGAGGGTTGAAGTTACCGCAGTTTGTTATGATCCGACATAGTGGATGATTTTGTCATATGAACGATAAGTCTTGTAAACGCAAAATAAACTCGAGTAAGAGACCTCAGAATGTTTACTATTTTGACATCTGAAGCGGAAATTTTCAGTACAATGAGACGTAATTAATGTTATCCAAGTAATGCAACTAGGCAAAACGATATTCTTCTATCCAGTCACATTTCTATTTCCAACCACCTATGTAACAACAGTCACCAAATCACTTAGTGGACTTTGACAGACTACCGGAAACATTTGACTGGATAGCATTCTTGGTATGCGACATTTTCTGCTCTTTTCTGCCATGTAGAATGTCAACGATGACAGCTGGAAATGATAAACTTCGAGCTCGCGTGATGCATAGTTCTATTCATATTGTATGTAGACCACAAGAAATTGTGACAGAAAGGAGATTCATTCTATCATCTGTCGAGTAGACGAATATCATCAAGACAGTATGTCGGATTGTATCCGGTCAGATCTTTACCTGAAAGTTACACTTCTCAGGAAACGTTGACGCCAACCGTTTAAAACCTTGGTCAGCTAGCGTACATTCCTCTTAAAAATGTTCTCATTTGTTACCTGGATTCTGAAGTAGAATTTCAGATTTATGTCATTCTGAACTGCTCAAAGTCTGAAGTCTAATGAATCCAGTATATTTTACTAAAGCTACACATCCTGTTGATCAGCGAGACGTATATTGTATGCACAGTTGAGAGTGAGATTTCGGGACTGATTTGGAAGCAAACTACACTGAATTTCTATCCCTCTTGTAAAGTGGTCAATAACACACTCATAACTGAGTGTCAGTCACGACGGTTTTTGTAACACAAGTGAACCAGAGAATAACTCAAGTATTTATCCACAGACAATCTAAATTCAAAACCAGAGACCTTGATCTTAATGTGATGCAGTCTCGCGTGACCGTTCGGTTCAGCCGCTCAGACGTAAACATTGGTGTTGTTGAGTTCTCATCGAGCACGCAATGTTCAGAAGTTCACTATTAGTTCTACTAGGAAACGCAACCAGACGATGCGGTTACCTGAGGCTGCTTGAGAAGCGGTCATGCGTTATGTTGTGCATTACGTGTTCGCTGCAGTACTAATGGTTTGGGAGATGCTAAGTATAATGAGATTGGACTGGAGCGGCTTCATGATTGTAGAAGGTTCAGCCAATCGGTGTTCGTACAGAAACTACAACAAACGGAATTATAGTCAATCTAGCGCCAACCAATCATAGACGGCGATCAGATGCTGTTGAATGCTTATCTGACCCAAACAACCGAGTTTTTAGGTCCCAGGTTGTGGAACAACACACCAGGAAGTTAGCCAGTCAAAGGGTGAGAACGCTTGTCGCTTAATAACAGTCGTAACTACTGTTGTTCCTCTATAGAATGGTGCCCTTTCTGTTGCTGTTCCGATTGCCTCTAGATTGGGTAGTTCAGTACGTGACAGTAATTTCTCACCCTTATTCTGCAACGAATAACAGCTGAAACTAATGTGATCTTTTACAAGCTATCCACTTTGACTTCTCGCTAACACCACCATTTCACGCAGGTAAGTCTTCATACATTCACCCAGTGATGTTCGCTGAGCCGTTAGCTGAAATGTACCCCCTTCTGGTCGAAGGTCACTTCGCCTCTCTTCTTTGACTTTCCCCATTAATTTGTCCTGGTCACTCCAGGCTCTACTGAACTGCGTGCTGAATGATACAGACAACCCATTTGTCGACCTATATATCACCAAAGAGTTTTCTCGGAAGGTTCATTACATTACTGATGTCGAAACGTGTAACGTGGGAATTTACTTAATGTTATTTTATGTTCCGGTCGAATACCGAATATTACTAACCATCCGTCTTCCAGTAACGTGTAAATCAATAACGATCATTAAATTCTAAACAAGAGTTTATTGAAGATTTTACAGTGCTGTTTGGTAATCATTCGAAGATGTAAAACCAACAAACATACACCTTAACTGTGACATCTGGTATTAACGGCGAAATTAGGTCGTGAGTACACAGATCGGTTGTTTAAAGTTGACTGTGTATTATAGAATGAATGTACACATTTTCCTCACGTTCTTCTAATCAGTCATACAGAACAGCAAAGATTCTTCTCGCTTGTTGTATGCCAGAAAAATCAAGTAGGTTGCACAGTGATCACGTAATCAGCAAAACGGTATGCACCATTAAACCTCTTCAGATGAGTATTCTAATTATCATACTGCGACTAGCTGAAACCGTGCCGTGCAAGAGTAACTGGCTGCATGTGGCTGTCCGTGTTATCGTGATGTCATACGCGCTCCACGAAAGAAATACGTTCCGAGTATGGCAACATTTTTTCTCCAAAAAGGTTGTTCCTGCTTTAAGAAGAAACGTCCAGCTTCATGGTATCCGATGGTTGTCAGTACAGCATGCTGGGCAAGAAAATGCCACAGTTGTCATGATCATCATGATGAACATACACTAAGATGTCATCAAATCTGCTTCAAGCACCTGTAAAGATTATCCATCCTAAGAAAAGAGGTTGGCTGCCGTTTCTGATGGTTGTGAACAATGATGATGTTGTTTGTTGCTCGCGAAATGTTTTATTTGCTCAGACCACATCTGTGCTCGCATGTAACACTGCTGCAAGTCTGCGAGCAGATGCATCTCTGATACGTGCCGGCTAAAAGCGAATTTTGCCACGGGGATGATAGTGTCTAACACCATGTTGCCCAAGTCTGTACAAAAGTGCATTAGCCACTATTGTAGTACGGTATGACCCGGGTCTTTATTCCGGTGCTAAAATCCGCCGTCCTGAACAGAGGGCCTACCAAACAGGCAGGACACACCGGTGAAACCAACCGCAATCAGATTAGCTGGCTGTGAGTAGGGTGGGGATCTACGCGCATTTCTAGTGAAGTCGCTCGACTCCACCGACCGAACGCCTTAGCTACCACTATCTATGGTCGGTAACACCTGGAGTTTGACGCACATCTCTGCAACCGTTTCAGAGGTTGAGAGGCTAAACCGGACTAAGAACAGGCATATGCAGAAGATCGTAAATGGACAAAGTAAAAGTATGAAATTCCCGCCCCAACGGATTGTGTCATCATGATAGTTTTTTTCACCAAAAGATAGTCAATAAAAAGCGGTATTCATAAATGGAACAGATTCACAAATCACTAAAAGACTGGTCGAAACCTAACCGATTCTCCGCAGAATCTGAGACACGTCATGCTATGTTTTTAGGTTTGTCACGCCACTCGTGGACTCCGATGTGATGTATAATAGCCATGCCGGGAAGTCAACAGGTGTCGCTTGGTACTTCTCAGTTTTGTGGCCTCGTCACTGAGTCGTGTCATACCAATTCCTCTCAGTATGTATTATTCGACCACCTTATGTGTGATGAGGCAACTTGTTGCGTTATCGACATCGGCGTGGATAGCTCGTTCAAAAATGTTGTTCACATTGAGGTTTTTTGTTCTCTGCAGTCCTGCTTTGTCTTAAACGATAGATCCACGATGCGAGAGCCGTTTAAGTTGGGTCCATAGATAACTTCCGCATCATACAGGTTTCGGTTAGGTGATCGCGAAGTAGGATATCGTGTTTTTGCATGTGAGTACTGATCGAACTGGGTGGGGCGGGGTAGGTGGCGTAACGTACTCATTACATAAGTATTGTGTTTTTTCGCAAACTGGCTTCTCTAAGACTGTACAGGCTGTTAGTGTAGATTCTTCTGTTGGTGGTTTAGAATCGGTACTTTCATTCAACTGAAAACGCCTCGGACTTGTGGGATCTAGGACGACTAGGTTGGTGTGTATGTGCGTCCGTCTATCTGATTGTGTTCCTATTGAGTTATGTTGGATCACACAGTTCTCAGTTCGGTTTGCCGGACAGCAGCCGCAAACAGCTTCGTCTGGACGAATTTATCCTGCTGGGACAAGATCGCACACTGGGAACACAAGAAGGTGATTGTTGTGCCGGTAATCTGACAGCTGAGCACGATTCCTGCTATCCCATGCGCACTCACACCTTTGGGAGTTGGTGTGTGAAAAGTGTTGACCACATTCTCCATCGATCAGTTAGTGGGTGTTAACTTGATATGGTACAAGTATCACAATTACTAATTACTAAGCCCTGAACTATGTACATAAATTTGGTATAAATCAGGTTTCAGTTCATTATAGCTCCATGCAAAATTTGCCCACAAATGCGTTCACATAACTCTATTTCAAGTCAGAAACCGTGTTTCGTTTAGTATTTTGTAACAACCGTTTTTGTTTAACAGGGTGACATTTCTTTGACAGGAAACTTTGCTTTTTGTGGATTACTTACTTAGCGGGCATTCTATCGGGTATTACCACTCTGTAAATCAGACACATCTAACAGACAGTAAATCGAGTTATATGGACGACATGTGAGAACCCTGAAGCTTGTTCATATGTAACAAAAAACAAGTGTAAGGTATACATGTTTTGCATTAGTCTTTCTCAAACCTGTAATCCCCTACTGTTTTCCGCCCCCGTCAGACAAAGGCAGTATGATCAACATTCTAACCGGAAATCTAGTGTTATGACTGGAAACAATCACGCACTAGTCTCGTTATTGTCGTCTGTTTCGCAGTGATTAAAATGCCACTGAGAAATTGCCACAAGATGAATAGCACTCATCCACTCTCCGATAAGTCTGTAAGCGACTGAACTTCTGAAATGCTAGTCTACAAACGTTAGATAGATGACTTTAGAAAATCAGTCGGCAACAACCATCCAGATGTGTTTTAACAAAGTCAGTTTTCCAATCTGTCAATTTGATCTAAAGAAACTTGTGTACTGGATGCAAACCAAATGAGGCCATATGGTTCAGTTAATTATCTGCATCTTTCCTTTCAGCAAATTATATCGTTCGATTTCAAGTGACCATCACTTCGCTGCTAACTTCTTACTTCACTTAATAACGCAGTTTATGGATCACGTTCAATCGAGATTAAAAACTTGTCTGTTTTTACTACTCTGTTCACTTTGCGGAGAAGCACAATTTTTATAATCACACTATATTCCCAAGGCCAGGTGAAGCTGCGTCGAATTTCGCAGTTTACTAGGTTAACTGCAGACAACTAGAAATGGAATTTGGGTGCTTTCGGAATTCTAATCCACACAATGTATACAGCTATTCACTGAAGCTGATCAGATCTGTTCCGGTCGAATGCGGGACACAGTCGAATTTGTAACATTCATCGGCTGATTGCACACTTTACTTCGCCTAGTTGACAGACTGCTGAGAGGCATGGAGAAACTGCGTTCCAGTCACCCTGTCTGTTGCTATTCCCGAATGTATATCGTGTATAACTAATTGAATAATTAGTTATTCCGTGATAAATTATAAGTTACACATCTAGTACAGTCTCTCCGACTTCTGTCCTTATTAATCAGTCGTGGTGCAACGGACGGGAAGTCTGATCCCGGATAACTCTCTTCAGAGTAGACCATTTTTGATGAATTGCTGACACTTGGTAAGATCAGCCAACAGCTAACTACCGTTTATCAAGTGCTCAGTGAAGCTTGTGTTCACCAGTTATCTATAATCGGTGAGTGTATAGAAGCGTAAAACATATACTCAGTAAGGTTACACCGTGCTGTGTAGTTATGTTTTTCCTGCTCAGATCAACCAGCATGTAAACACACTATTTTATTTTCAATGACTCAAGAAAACTATGACCAAGAAAAAAGGAATGTCGACTTACTGGACTGTTGAAGTCCAAAGCAAAAGGTGATCAAGATCAAACATGCTGTGATAGTGTAATGCGTCTGAATTCTATACATATATCTAATGAATGAACCGAAGTCAAATAGGTGATGGGAAAAAAATACTGACATACTATTTCCTAGAACTAATTCCAATCGATCTGATCCGTACTGCTATTCCAAGGGATTTCAAATCCACCTTAGACATCACCGTCAAGGCAGATAGTTCCGGAAATACACTGGAGATGATAATAGATTCCATCACCCTTCAACCTCTCATAAATTAACGTACAGGGGCAGTGAAAGAAGGAACAACACGTGACCTTTGTGAGTAAAAGTAACTTTCTGGATTTACTTGTTTTAAACACCAAGCCTGTCTGTAAACTTCAGGGAAGTTGAGGTTGCTAAAACTAGTAAAATTTATCAATTAGACAATGTTATAAAAACACTACAGTAGATACAATCAACTTAAAATGGGACGTGCGTGAAATTTGACATTTTCAGTCGAAGCGTTATAGTCCGAACCGCTGCTCAGTCATAATGTGGTGGACCGTCAGGCAGGTGGTGCGAGCACTTCAACTCTGGGTGAAATACCTCAACATAGGGAGGAGTTGTGTTCAAAAACCCACCGTGAGTGGATGGAGGACGGCGTGGGTCACCGGATGAGTCATCGCTCGACCGGATAGGACCAACGAGCGAGACGTGACAGCCGAAATAGAATGGATGACCAAACTGAAGGCCTGATTATTCCAACACTCGCAGGAATATCTCGGCACGGCTGTGGAGTACGGTCAAAGCCCACAGTGGATGGACGGAGCACAGCACGAGCGACTGAACAAGCCATCGCTCAACGAAATCGGATCAACGGACGAGGACTAGCGGGCGGAAACCCCCGGATAGAGGGCGTAAATCACACACCTAAACCAGGTAGAACTGCACACGACGTGTGAGCGGAAACCGGGGTGTCTTGTGGACTGGAATTGTGATTCAAAATCGCGAGCACACGTGTGGCATGGTAACTAGCGAGTGGGACAATAAAGATTGTGCTTCAGTGGACGCCTTTTCGCCACAATATGTCATCGTTACTTCCCACCGGTTGAAAGATGACCGTAGTGCCTGAATAAGTAAAACTTTGAGTGTACTCAGCTTGTGACAGCCAGTCTATCTTCAGGTAAATATCGTGGTCCTCAACATGTCACAGATAGTCACTGTAATTTTTTAATGGGAAATACTGTTTAGTAAATGAGCTCTCATTCACTAAGTCATCAGACCAAATAGGTCACATTTGTATGACCCAATTGAACCTACATTTTTCGTTTACCAAATTAATAATTCCCTTGTAACACGTTGTGATGTAAATCTGATGCACTTAGCCTGAAGATGATTTGTGGAAAATCAGCTCGTTCATCGTACTGTGTTTCTTATGACGAAACTAGGAATACTGTTGAGAAGTAGGAGATTTTGGTTTTCATATAAATTGAGTATCACCTAAAGTTGATCGCAGATGTTGCATTATGAAAATGCGACAGTAGCTTTAAGGTGTTCATTTTATACGCTGAGAATGTTTACGCGTAGTTTTCAATGTATTTATATCAAGATACCCTTAAACAATACATTCAGGCTTACATTTTATGGTTAGATTAATCCAAATTAGTCGTTTCCAAATAACGGAAGGGGCAGCAAACCGAGAATTGGCATTAATCATTTGGAGGAGTGTTAGTTTTCTCGAAGTTCAGGATCAAAAATTTCGATATGTAGTTTTTTTCACTTTCTGTAATGCGATATGCATCCGAAGTGTTTCTTTTGTTCACGTGGATTTTTACGTATTCTAAGTTGTGAAATATTCTGTGCGGCTTATCCATTTGGACATTGCAGAGAAATAGGTGTGTTTCGTGATGGATATAATAAGCATCATCTGTCTCATAACGTATGACACGAGTAACACAAGCCGGCCCTGAAAGATTGTGGAAAATTGCGAACTAATGAATTAACGTGTAACGCCGGCATGTCCATCAAAACGATGACAATGTCAGTGTCACAGTCATTTGCTCTGCCACTAAAACTATGATCAACACTTGACAATTAGTGAGGCTTTCATCACTGTGAACAATGGGTAATTTCTACTATGCTCAATCATATTGAACTTGGAATTTGAATATAAGATGAAGCTCTCGTAATCCATGAAGAAGCCATCTGGCAATAACCTTCGAACAGCATGAGTGAATTTAACAGTATATATGTCCCAGTTACTTCGCAATATGCTCATTTATTTTCGTTTGAGACTTTCTCTCAGTTCTACCTATGTAAATTTGCCCTCAGCAGCGAATGAAACTCATAACTACCTAAGGGAAGGAACATGAGAGAATAATGACGACAACAGTAATGTTCTGGTCTCACCTAGTGCATTTCATTCTGCAGTGCCATAATTTCTGTTAATCGTTGATTTGAAAAATCATGTTGTCCAGCTCAGGAAACTCTCTTCCTCACGTTGGAAGTTTAGTACATTTTGCCTCCGTGTAACATTTGTGTCTACTCGTTTTTTCCTATTCCTTTCCGCATCATTCAATAAAGATACAAACAAAAAGTTTTCTCGTCAAGCCTGCATCATCTACGTTGTTTTGTGATAAATCGAGCTTCGCGTATTTCCTGCAACTATGTCTGTTGTAACACATCCACAAACGGCAAACGATCGTTCTCCTCTAAGCCATTTGTAATGGCTTCACAGCATTCTCTCTATTGAATATGTCGCAATTTATGTACACCAGTCATCAGTCGAGTCGGCTATGACACCACTTGTTCGTTTGGATGGCTGGCCACACGACGCGAGCGATAAATTGCTAGGTCTGCAGATGCACTGTTGGGATAATTTATTCATCTGTGCAAACTAACCATTCATACAATTGCGTATCCAAAAGAATGCGTGTGAACAGTTAAATCAAGAAGTGTGTTTGTTGATGGGTAAACATTTCCGGTGGCTGGCACAAAAATACCTATTTTAACCAATCGACACATTTTTATTGCATAGCGTTTAATAAAGACCTGACAGGAGTAAACCTCGTAAAAATTAGTCCACTACTATAATGAGGACGAGTGATCACACTATACTACTCACGTCATCACCATTCAGTAGCCAGGCAGGACTGTGAACTTTGACGTTGAAGTAGCAGCGGGAAAAATACAAGAAGAAACACTGAAGTGCAGCGTGCCATGAAATGGTTCTTGGAGGAGCTTAGCAATGGCAGATTAGTAGATTTGTGTGTTGTTATGTTGTAGGTCATGATCTCTGTGTTAGTTTTTAAATGAGTGACAATTCTGTCATCTATATTATTGGCTCCTAACACTATTATGGAAGCCAAAAACGACGGGAACATTGCACATCAGTGAATTATTCGGAACTACTAGATATTGTTTACACAGTAGCTCATGAAGTCTTGTTGAGTTGGTAATCTAGAAACCCGCATTGTCGTAGTAATATTCGAAACAACCATTTCCCGTTGAAAATTTGAATAGGGCAGACAAAAGACTGACATTACACGATTTATGCTCGAGCAAATTTCGCTGCATCTCTACTGGTGTTTACTGCAGACGAGTCAAAATGTACAAAATTCCAAGCCACATGACAATAACAAAATGTCAAAGTTCAAAACCAGTTCAGTTGCTACCAAGGCAGCATCAACGTCACAAACAGTTCTTTTTGTACACACAAAATGGGATGACGGCGTCTGATCGCAATCGCCTCGGCATATCGTAGCAAACGTTTGTTTCGAGTAGAGAACAGAACACGAAATGACTTTGATGAGTCAATCACATGTTGCGTCATCAAGTGGTGCTTGGCAATCGATGACGCTAGCTCTTTCCAGGTGTTTGCTGTCGAGTTGCCTGATTGTGTGACCGTTTGTTGAACCCATTTCGGTTAGCGTTCGGCGACCCTGGTTCCAAGCTGGCGTTCAGTTCTGCCAACATAGGATGCTCCGCATCCACATTTGTATTCATAGATTACGTTTGATTTGGCGAACTGAGACGTTGGTTGCTTAACCGGGGGCGTGGGCACTCGGGCTGTTCTGTACACGATCACTGGTTTCGCGGCAAAGAACGTGCGTACAACAGCTGACCTTAGGCGTTGTTCAACTATTCGACACACATTGTCTCCCTTGGACGGCAGTGGTAAAACTACTGTCATTTTGGCGACTGTGGGTTGATAATTGTTTTCTGCATTGCTCGTATTGAACTTTCTTATGAATCCTTCCGGATAACCGTTGTCTACTCAAGTCTGTTCTATTTAGCGGAGTTCATCATCAAGGGTGTCACCAGTGCAAAGCCATCTGGCCCGGTCAAATAGCGTTCGTAACAATCCTCTTTTATATGCTACTGGAACATAGCTGTCAAAGTGTAGTTACTGACCGGTCCACATATTCTTCCGATATATAGCTCGTTGAATGGATCCATCCATTCTCTTAATCATGTTGATATCCAGAAACGGCAATCGGCCATTAGTCTCACTTTCTAAACTGTAGCGAATGTTTGGGTGTAAACAGTTCATTTGGTCTAGTGAATCTGTTGCCTGCATCTGGTCACTTGTGACTATAAGTATGTCATCAACATACCTTTTATAGAGGACCAAACTGTCCAGTTTGCTCGCCATTTGATTTTCCAGTTTGGCCACAAAGATATCGGCCAAAACTGGACCAAGTGGACTGCCCATTGCGACTCCATCAATCTGACGATAAGTCTTGCTTTGAAAGCTAAAGCTTATGTTAGATGTACACAGCAAAAGTAGGCGTTCTAATTCACTTTCCGGGATTGCAATGTTCATCTGATTTGAAGTTATATAGGATAGCAAAAAACTGATGGTTTCTTTCAGCGGCACGTCCGTGAACAACGATTCTATGTCCAGTGAAGCCATGTGTTTTTCAGACGTGTTGAGATTTTCTAACAGCGCAGCAAGATGAAAACTATCTTTCAAGCAGTACTTTGTCATAGAATCTCGTACCGGTTTCAGTACTTTGGCCAACCATTTGGCCAGTTTGTGCTGTGGAGAGTTGGACATAGCTAATATTGGTCTTAACTGAATTCCAGAATTGTGCACTTTGGGGAGCGCGTACATCTGAGGAATCTGACTTCCACACAGTTTGAGGTTTTTGAAAGTGGTGGTATCTATGAAATTACCTTCAAGTAGTAACCGCAATTCTCCGTTATCAGTTTTCTCATTCATCACAAATCGTGAGCGTTTACTGAGGACTGAATCCCTTTTGTCAAGGTAGTCCGCCCGGTCCATTACTGCTGTTCCACATCCCTTGTCAGGATGAAGAATGATCAGGTTTTCATTATCACGTAAGCGTTTAAGAGCATCGATATACTCCCTTGTTAGGGGACATTTTTGACGACTTGGAGTGATTCTAAACTGGTGCTCAATGTCGACAAGTTTTGCTTTGAACCAATTCCTATTGAGTTCTGAAACGGGCTGGAGTTCATGAATTCCGTGAAAAACGACAGAACAAACCGGATTTCGTTGTCTCAACTGGGTCAATTTTTAGGAGGTCTCAATTTTTGGTAGATTTTAGGAGGTTTCGACCGTGCAACATAATCACTGTCCCTTTGCTAACGAACTGGCGACGAACTATTCAACCGACTGCACACGGATCGTATAACAAACGTGGGTTTTCTCATCGCCGTCGTTCGCACAACCGTGCCATCCGTATGAAACTGTTCCCCTATTATTTGTCAGCCAGGTAACTCGGGCACAATCAGAGAATAGTCGGACTGGCAATTTCCAAAGACATGGGTTGTACTGCATTGGTCGGCCCAGCTGGAGAGTGTGCCCAAATACCAGACAGTCGCGTATTACATGTGAAGGCTCAACCCCTTTCACTTGTGAGTAATGATCAGGTTGCCCGGTCTTCCCGATAGGAGACACAGTTACTGTCTGTTAACTGCAATCGATGTGCTCGCGATTGGCACTTCCTAAACAGGTCGAAATCCCCGATCTCATTAAACCTGCTAGATGATATTATAGACTGCTGATGAGAAAACGGGGAATTAGTCGGAACTTTGAAATTACCAAATCCCCGTCTACTCATTAGTAATCTAAAATATCACCTAGCAGGTTTAATCAGATCGGAGATTTCGACCTGTCTAGGAAGTCCTAATCACGGGGTTATCGATTGGAGTTACCAGACAGTAACTGTGTCTCCTCTCGAGGCGATCGGGCAACCTGATCATTACTCACAAGCGAAAGTGGTTGAGTGTTCACATATGATAATTCGGTCGTGCCTAATGTGAGGTCAATGGCGCAGTGGTAAACACGGTTGCCTCATGAACTGAATGTCCGTGGTTCAAGTCCCGGCAGTGGCGATGATATGCACTACTGACGAGCCTTAATGAGAGCGAAACTCGAGTCTAGTGCTTCTTTTCGAAAGGGGTCGACTGGAAAGTCTATGGGAATGCGGCAGCTGCGATCAATTGTGGGTGATGTTTAACTTGAAATTGACCAAATATCCAACTACTCACCAGTAATTTGCACATCATGGCAAAAGCAACTGTCCGCCAACGATCGTGGACATAACTGACCCTCAAATTAGAGTCATCAGTCAAGTTTAGGGGCTCAAAGCACAATCGGCTGCTTGCACCATTTCACAGAGCTTGACAAACTGGTTTTATTCTCAAGTAAAAGTGTACGGATTTTTTAAAATGATTGCCCGCGTGACGTGAAAGCACCGTTCTCGAGAATTTGTTATGTGCATCGCGGTTATTTATGCCATGATGCTGTGTGCGCAGTGTGTTTTGGCTCGTATGCAGGGGTAGTATGGCTGAGTTTTTCTGTAGCAAAAACTGCTCTAAGTATTTTGTCAACTTAACCTAGTGCTCATTAATTTTTCTTCCGAAATTATCATTGTAGGATAAATATTACGTTGATTGCTTTCGAATGGTAGACGATTATGGTCGATTTAAATAAAACGTCACTCACAGATGATCACGTTTTCATAAAATATTCACTCAAACTCGTCTGAAAACAAGTTACGTTATCGACTTGGCCCTGATTCACACTCGTCAGTAGAGCACAGACTTACTATACTTGTCAACCAAAATGGCGTACGAATTACCGGCTTTTAATGGTTTTAATAATAATTGTTTTCTCTCAACTTGGACAGCAGTTCTCATAGTACGGAAGTGGAATGGCATCATTAAGAAAGTTACTGTTTATCTTACAGACTATCAGGAGATTTGAGTACTACTCACAAGCGTGTAGCTGGTAGTTGGTATATGATAGATCGTTATGACCTAACGTGCAGTTAGTTAGGAATTGGTCTACACGATTGCCTTATGAAAACGATGTCGAAATTTAATTCCCGGTAGTGGCTAGGGCTTTCAGCACCGATCAGCCCTAATGAAAATCGAACTCAAACGTGGTACTTCCTTCGCGAAAGAACTGACTATAAAGATTACTGGAAAAATAGGGATCGGAATCAGTTGTGAGTAGTGTTTCAGGGATATATCAACAGAAATCTTGTACTACTGTTCAGATTTCATGTTTTGCCAATAAATGATTATAGTTTATGCCCCTTAGTAAAAAAGGTAAACTCCAGCTCTTCGTCACCGATATCATTCAGTCTGCAAGGCGAAAGCACACATAGTTACGCCAAATAAACATGTCTACTGTATCCGATGAATTTTTCAGTTTGAAATCCCTTCTGGCAATTCTGGTACAGCAGCCTGCGCTAAACGTGAGTGCTCGAACCTAGCCATCCATTCACCCCACATCCGGTCAGGAGACGGCATGTTAACTGTCTCACTCATGTGTCCCTGACCTATTCTCAAGGTCACAGACATATCACGCGTTCCACAGGCCAGCGTATGATTCAACAGACCCTGTCCACTCTGCACACGCAGGCTTCGTTTAGCGTAATTCACCTTCAATCACGCTACAGACAATGACCCCTTCTCGTCTCAACACTGCGAGGATCAAGGTCACATGCATGTACACACACGCGCACCGACTGAGCCAACCTCACGCGCGTTAATTTACAGGCCTGTCTGGCCGCACATGAAGACGACTAAAATCCCAGAGACACGACTTCTGATGTCGCGTCTCGGACGTGGAACTAGTCAGCAACGCGCAAAGCAAGAGGACGTGAGCTACACCTCTACTGTACCGCTCCATATAGAATCCACGTGATCCTATCCCCGCAACACTGCCAACACACAGCATACACCTGGATACTGATATCCACACTATTATCAAATCGGACATTATTTTGTACTGTCTATGTCCTAATCATTTTCCTGTTTATGCGTATTTGTGTTATACACCTTAATATTCAACTGTGTACTCTTCTTTTGTTATATGTAGTTGGTGTCAGGCCGCAGTCATTTTTCTATAGCCCACACCATTGTCCCACGTAACAATATAAACTAATCTGTGTTTTCTGGTTGAACCTTATCACGGAGGTAGACAATTCTGGAACAACTACGCTTCCCACTTGACTATCCCTGGGTGATTTAATTTGTACGGGATCTTTTTTAGCTTGCCCAACACGCTAGTGAATGGCGATTTATGAACAACCCTAATTTCGTTGAATTGTGTTGCTTGTTTTCAGTTGTACTGATGGGACGATTGCACACAAAAATGTTCTGAGTCCTGAAAACGACGAGGGGATCGAAAATATGAAAGATGCTGATGATGATAAGACAGCGAAAGTTGTTTCCAACACCTTTACTCCTTCTGGGACAAGGCTACGCAAAGAAAACCTAATGGTAGTGGAACTTGTGTGCAACACTGCTTTTCGAAGGGGGCTTTCCGCAACTTCTCTATGAAAGCAGAAACTATGATCGTTTGTGACTGATATTAGAATTGTATCGACCCAAATTATTAATGACCTATCGGTATTCATAATACTCCTCAACATCTTTAATGCTTTCGTGATTTTAACTCGATGTTATGATGTCATTGACTGGATTTAACAGAGTAGCTACTATGTCTGCCTTTGGAGCTATGTGGTAGACTGAACAGTATTCAAAACCGAATGTGGATATGTGCCTGCAAATGACAATTCGTCTGTGCCTAATGTGACGTCAGTGGCGCAATGGACGATATGGTTGAAAGCGCAGCTGGAGTTCTAGTCCCAGATGTGGCAAGAATATATCACTGACGAATTCTAACAAAGGCAAAATTCGAATACATTGGTTCGTTCCAAAATGGTTGGTAGGGGCGTCCATGGAACTGGGAAGGTTACAATCAATTTTGAGCGATGATTGACATATAGGTTTTATTTTCTCTTGCTCAGTTGGAACAGTTTGTAATTATCTAACGGTACCTCTCCTAGCAATTATACGGCCGCGGCTCACTTATCAAGTATCTAGTTCAAAGCTTAGTGACCAGCAGTAAGCAACTGTATGGGTTACCCACAATCAATTCACAATTAGACAATCCATTGTCTGTTATATGTTCAGTTCCAAAAAATCATATTATACAGAAAAAATATGGTTAAGCGTGGTAGTCTCATGAGCGAAGTTGTATTATTTTACATAAATTGAAGCAATCAGGTAAAAAGGCAAACCCCTTTATTTGAAGGAATTCTGTAACTTCAAGTTGAACATCACCCGCAATTGATCGCAGATGTCGCATCCCCATAGACAGTAACTGTGTCTCCATTTCCAGTCGATCGGGCAACCTGATCATTACTCACAACAGAAAGTGGTTGAGCGTTCACATAAGATAATCTGATCGTGCCTAATGTGAGGTCAATGGCGCAGTGGTAAACACGGTTGCCTCGTGAACAGCGTATCCGTGGTTCAAGTCCCGGCTGCAGTGGTTACAATATGCACTACTGACGAGCTGCTCTGATGAGAGCGAAACTCGACTCAAGTTCTTCTGCTGTTCGAAATTGGCCGACTGGAACGTCTATAGGGATGCGACAGCTTTGATCAATTGTGGGTGATGTTCAACTTGAAATTGACCAAATCCCCGACTACTCAT
>LUCH01000145.1:315661-329393 GCA_013368495.1 Paragonimus heterotremus
GCACAAAGGTTGTTTATTCAACGAAGCAACACATCGGTTAAGCGTTTAAACAGGACTACAAACAAAACCACTCATATGCATACAGTACTCGGCACAGACGGTCTCGGTTGCCACAGACGCCAATGCTCTGTTCCTTCACGTAGCAAAGACCGTTTTGGGTGATGTTGTAATCCGATATTTCTCCCTGCCTTTTTCGATGTCAAAATACTTGTTCTGATCCTACGACTGAATTGCAGTGATGTGAGTAGTATAGTACGATCGCTGATCCTCACTACATTAGGACATTCTGTCGACAAGTTATAAGCAGGGACAAGCAAAAAGTTGGCATCTTAACAGGCTGAAAAACTAGACACGAGTTTCGCTCTTATTAGAACTCATCATTAGTGCATATCCCTGCCACGGCCCAGACTATAACTCTGGACACGCTTTCATGAGACAACCCTGTTTACCAGTGCGCCATTGACCTCATATTAGGCACGACCGAATTATGCTGTGTGAATGCTCAGTCACTTTTGTTAGTTAGTAGTGATCAGGTTGCTGGATCATCTGGACAGGAGACACAGTTACTGTCTGTTAACCCCAATCGATAACTCCGCGATTAAGACTTCCTAGACAGGAATCTCTGATTTCATTATACCTACTAAGCGATATTTTAGTTTACTGATGAGTAGTCGGAGATTTGGTTAATTTCAAGTTAAACATAACTCATAATTGACTGCAGTTTTCGCTTTCCCATAGACTTTCCAGTCGGTCCGTTTCGAAAAGAAGCACTGGACTTGAGTTTCGCTCTCATTAGATCTGTCTAGGACCTGTGGGTAGATCAATTGTGGGTAATGTTCAACTTGAAACTAACCATATCCCCGACTGCTCATTAGTAGGTTGAATACCGTCGAACTGGCGTAAATCAAAGCTAGGATTTCAATTGATATCAGAACTCTCTCTTCACAATAACGGACCTTAATTAGACTTAGGGAACATAGCAAGGATTATGGAAGAACCCCCGATCAAATGACTCATTTAAACGAGGAAGCATGTGTAATATCAGAAAACAGTGTTCACCTAAATATTTCAGATTCAGTGGACAAGTTAACAAACAAATGAAAGGAACTGCAATGGGACCGTCCATGTCGAGATTCATCGCTGATTCAGACAGGCAAAAGCTAGATGACACTGTGGTGCCTAGGATCAATGTAAACCAGTGGATATGACGTGTAGATAGTTCCTGCCTATTACTCAAACGCTTACAATAGAAGAATACACACAATTTATTCAACAATATTTTCGGTGATATCAAATTTACCACGATGATGAAAAAAGATAAAAAGCCGCCTTTCATGAACTTTCCGGATAGCTGAAAACCTAAGGGAAGTCTGACGAATTCAGTTTTGTAAAACTGAACACATACCGACCAACGTTTTGACTTTCGCGGCAGCCACCCAGGCTGCTACAAAAGAAGCTTCATCCGAACGCGGTTTACAGGAGAAGAAGCACATTGCAGTACGCCAGAACTCGAAAGGGTTTCTATTCGCAGCGAATATCCACCGAGTTCCATTAGATGTAGCTTATTACAAAGGAGAAGAAACTTGATCCACACTAAAACAACTAACACAACGAATCGCTCCACCTTATGTAAAAACACGTCAGAAATAACTACAAGACCCCGGGAGCCCTACAGTACTTTGATAACACACAAACCAACCACAACAGTATACAAGAATCTGTCGAACCAAAGAGAGTGGTTCAAATTGATTCATGAAACAAACATGATGCACAGAAACAAATGCAATGATTGCAACAAACACGAACATCACAGAAATTCCTGCTGAATCAAACACCAAATAGAAAAGTTCCTGGTAACCCGTTCACTAAACCAGCTGACCAGTTAAGTAAACAACATATCAAATTGGACAAAATCTACAGATTGGTTTGAGGAAACTATTTGACGGAATGCAAGCTCGGTCATGCGTAAATACTAACACACAACTGAACGAGTGAACATAAACACATCAACCCACAGGTCTAAGATCAGTAGTAGAAGATCAGTTCGAGAAAAGACGAAACTTGTCCGGTTAAATTTCAAAAACAACTACAACCAACCAGTTATATTTGAGGTTAACAGGGGTAAAGGTCAGTGACCAGATGCAACCAACCAGATCTTAATTCAAAGGGTCAACGATACTCAAAATCAGTCATTCAGAGTCCCAGTCAAATGGTTATCTTAATTTCATATGCAAAAGAACAACATCTACCGACCGTTGCCATCACTGACTCTCAGTACTGTATGCAAAACTGTTACACACGGATGATGTCGTCTCGTTCGGTGAAGGAACATTGGTAATCTGAATGCTTAACTTGATAAACAACCGCACATTAAAGCTCTATCACAAACAATGAACCAATCGTTTCTACCTAAACCCAATGGGCCAGCGTGAAAAAAAAAGCCAATTGGGGCACGTGCCACTGTCGCTCTGTATATAAAACAGGTTAAACCTTTGAAATTGCATGTCTCAATGAGAATGACTGTAAACGGCTGCTTGTAGCACTGCTTTTTAAACGGTTATCTGAGTATGAATATGCATCGATCAATGAAATCTATTTGACCTCAATTCATACACACAATAACGAATAACCGGGATCCATTCATATCCTTTTAAAAACACGGATTCCAACATAATCCCTACCACACAAGGTTGTTCACATCAACTACGTTCACGCAGCTGGTCACACACATAATGATGGTTATATTGGAATATCACTCACTAGAGCATTTCTTAAATTGGCTGCAATTCAGACCATTTTGTGAACTCAGATTGACGGCGTAAATTTTGGCATGTAGTTCAAATGCAGTCTACAATACGCTTTATGCAGCCAAAGAGGCCTACTTGAATTTTCGAGGAAATTGTCTTTTTAACAGTTGAATGATAGTTAATTGAAATGTCTGAATCACACATGGAACAGGTACATGTAGAAACTCAGTTTGAGGACAATGCTCACTTGATATCAGATCATAAAGTAGAAACGTTTAGGACCACTCCTCTTTGATCTTGGTCATAATTTGTTACTGCACTTAGCCTCTTTGTGATACGGTGAGTTTTGTTATTCAGCAGTGTGCAAACGCAAACCGAACGTGAATGATTTAATTCTCAT
Organism: Paragonimus heterotremus; assembly: GCA_013368495.1. NCBI lineage: Eukaryota > Metazoa > Platyhelminthes > Trematoda > Plagiorchiida > Troglotrematidae > Paragonimus > Paragonimus heterotremus. Next base: position 318,809 of record LUCH01000145.1, read on the forward strand.
ACGACATACTATGTATTTTATTTATCCCACGAGTAATCGTTGTGTTATGCTATTTTCTTTCTTCCTACAGAGTCCCTTGATTTATTTGTGAGAGAAAATTGTCCGCGTAACTGAGAGTTGTTTCCCCAAGACAGCAAATGTTGAAGCACTTATTCAACCAGCTGGTCAACTGATCACAATAGACAGACGAGTCGTTGTAAACAAACAGTTTTAAACCCGACGCTTAGCCTACCATTGTTGTCAGGATCACATTACCGATGTAAAAGTTTGTGAGCTCCAAGTCAAATGATTTGCTTGTGGCGAGTCTTGTATTAGACCATAGGAGAAAGCTTTGCTATGGATTTGTCACAGTTAACAAAAGGGAGGCGCACGTGGAAAGCGAACGTGGCGTCACTGTTCATTAGGACTTAATCACGAAGTGCATCCAGAAGTGTAGGAAATCTCATACTGAAATGTGGTTGTAGTGTGGTAATTACTGAGGTGGCACAAAATCTGTTCAGATCACCGTATCTAGAACGTTAAGTCGTTACAAGGTCATATAAAACACCAACTGAAAATCCGTCAACAAGGTTTTCAATCTTTTTAGAAGGACACCTGGGATATAAGTGAACATTACATGCCAGGACCGAACGAAAACTACCTCAGGATGTTGGGTTTGCACTCGATAATGAAACGGTTTACATAAGCAGTCATATAAGAGAAATAGACGCGCACGAACCGGCACTTCAGTTCATCCAGGTAAACATAAGCCGTTTTCCCACATTTTTAATAACACATAGTTTGATCCATATGGTAAATGTAGAAACCTTTGAATCAGGCAACCTTATCTTTGACATCCATATGTAATCATGCTTCCAGAAGCCGGATAGAATCTGAGCGTTTCTGTCTGTATGGCTAAGTGAAAGCATTTCTTTCCTAGTTCGTTTTCGGAATATAAACCTGCGTCCTGTGCGATGTAGCCGGATGATCCATTTCGACTTTTAGCAAATTCGACTGACTTCAATCTTGCCAGCTTCATCGAGGGATTGCAAATACACTGAATCGAAAAGTATTTTATGTAAAGTAAACAGTCCTAGAAGCCCGCCACACCGAATGACTGATAAGCTTTCTAAGTCCACTAAGTATCTAGAAGTATCGGACATAACCATTCAGGTTGTACACGATTGTAACGACCGTCCTTCAAATAAATTGCATCAGTGTTACTGTGTTATCTTCATACTATCAAAACGTGAAGGAAACGTGGATGAACAATGTAATCAACTGAGGAACGTTGCATAACATTACAGTGATGTTACAGAAAAGTGTAGCACATACTCAGGTTGCTGAATTCGAAAGATGTGTTGAGTAAACGACGGCCCAAGTACGAGGCAAGTGAAAGTAAGATTTGCTTATTAAAGTCAATCCAACTGAACAGAAGGCAAAATTTCCGATGAATCCTGAATTTTTATCTTTAGTACTGATTAATTCTACCCTTAAAATGCTGTCATTAGGACTAAACTTTTATTAACATCGATGTAGACCTAGAGAGTTAAATTTAGAAACTTGTTCTGAGAACTGTTTTTATTCAACTAAACGTTCGTCAGAACCTAGTGTAGGGATGTTTAGGACCGTTTTAGTTCAATTTTCTTACAAATATCGTAAGCAAAATGCAGTAGCTAGGACCTCATCAGTACGACTGCAATCAGGCGTAATCGCATTCACGAAAACTAACCGATCAATACCAAACAATCAAACCATCTTATTTTCTAGAACTGATAGAGACGCAGGAATCGTCAAAGCGGATTAGTTAAGTGAATTAGATCCGGTGCTGGGCAATGCAATCAAATTTGCGCGTAGATGTAACGAAGAGGATAATACGGTAGCCATACAGAATGTTTTAACGAAACTTTTGCGCCGTTTGAAACAAGCGAGACATATTGATTGAACCACTGTACAGAGAGTTAGACAAGTGTGTCTTGTCACTCGTGGACTTTACGGTATACGTAAGTTACACAAGAGAGAAAAATATTCACGACTGATTTTAGACGTATGCATTTCTCCATCCGAAGCAACTACGAACTGGCTAGTGGCGGTACTAGAACCTGTGGGGAGAAGGTTGGCGGTTCAGAGTTTACGCAGTTCATTTTGACTGAAGATTTCAAAGCACCGTAACTTAGTTGGAATACAACTATATAGTCATCTGAAGCGACTTCGCTATTTCCAAATAACTTCCTAAGAGAAAAAAAACGCACTTCTGGGCTACAAAACCGAATGCACTGGCGTGAGGTTATCGACGGAATAATTTAAACAACTCTCATACCACTTCATCTACAATTTTTCATTTCACTCTACCAGCAACTGAACGAGATGACAATTGAGTTACTATTAGTATCAACGCTAGTTGATATTTTTTGTGACAAAGCATCAAATTGTTTTATCGGTAAGTAAGACTAAGTAGCGTACTTTATACAAACAACTTGTAGATTATATGAGTTTTAGCGGATGAATCAGCAAGCCGTGGGGAAATCCTGGGACGGTTCGATTAGGTCTATATAAATATTCGTCTTACCGTGAAGACCGAATCATCCAAAAGTTTCCGTATCTCATCAGTTGGATGAAACGATGTAAAGAAAATTACACCGATACTTTAATTTAACAAGGACAAAGTAGAAATGTTTATGGCGTTATGACAATGAAGGAGAAAATCAAACTCATCCTCTGCCTGGTCGACAGAACTACCTATTCGTGTGACAGTGTAGAGAAGGAGAAACAGTTCTAAATGAAAATACTAGTTAGGACAAGCTAACCACAAGTATAGGTTCGGTAGCGCAAACTCAGTCAAACCCCACCCTGTGGACCAAACGTCCCTGTATATTTATTTGTCCTTTGAGGGAAAATGCTCCTGAAGTTATAAGAACTAGCCTCAAAATATCCCTCGGTAATGAGTATTTTCATCCAAACTACACGTCCAATTTAGTTTCATACCACTTTTACTCGTCAGTTGAAAGATACATTGCTTTTTCTTGCCGCCTGTCAGTGTGTGCACCATTCCTTCTGTCTTTTTAAATCGACCCATATAAACCGTATACCACGATGATCATCTGAACGCGTTCGGAAGCATCTTTCGACAAGATTAACTCTTGATTTAGCTCATGTTTGTTCATTGAGCATTCAACACAGTCCAGCCGTTCAGTCGACTTCACATACTCTTTCTGTCTAATCTACCGAGTCTGTAATTTACAAGCAAAGCAGATCATAGGTCGTCTGCTGGCTATCGCAGAAGTCGATGTTGACTTGTCGTCCCTCCCCTCATTATGCACTCAGAAAAGTTTTGTCAAAACGCCGGAACTTCCATATATACACAGAACAGATTACATAATCGTGATCACTATCTCCATACTCATTCTTATTTCATACAGTTGACTGTTACATTACTAGACGCTAAGAGAACTTGATTGCCTTGGCCTTGGTGACGAACCTGTTGATCCACAACTAGCCCGTCATTCACAATTGCGCTATATTTAGTTTTCTCACAAAACAACAAAAAACACGCTTGTCTGGTACACGCTGCTCCCATGTCTTCATCTACCTGCTAAATTATCTTGGAATGGTGTTGTTTGCAAAATAAAAATGATTTGACCACAACCAGACTGTCCCACAGAGACCTAATCTGCCGTTAAACCACATGTTTTTTGCCACCGACTGACGTCGGAATACCCAGAAGCAAAGAGATTATACTTCAAGCCCCACAAGGAACTAGTGAAACGAGTGAAAAAATAATCTGATAATATCCAACAATTTGCTGAGGGGTGAATATGTTAACCACACAGAAAGCAGTGGAAAATATTTTGTACGGTCAAAGCTGTCAGCGTCACCAAGCAGGCTTTATCTTACTCCTACCCAAGTAGTTTTTCGGAATGTTCGCATGCCACTGCCGGTCCATGGTATGGCTATATCAATGAATCTTCCCCTGACAACCTATGAAATCAGAAACTTTTAATTCTTACCATGAAAATGCCAAGATTTGGATTTCTATCTTGTTGTTTCTTCGTTCGACAGCAATTTCGTATTTAGCACCCGTCAAAATGGCTCCGATTTACTTCCATCAAATCCTTTCAACACTAAACATGGACTAGATTTTTCATGCTGTTCGAGGTCATTAGGTTTGCTACTGTCTGAATTCCAACACTTAAGCACTAATGATCATAAAATTTAGAAGCATCTGAATTGTTACAGTCAAACGCTCAACTGCGTTTATTTCTGAGTACTGCTGAAGGTGTCGTTTTTTGGAAAGTGGGCTGTCTGGAATGTTTTTTCCATACACGAAAGCTGTAATCAAATGCGTGTGTTGTTTATGGTTCGTTACCCATATCGGGAACCACTTAGTTCAGTGCGTGTCTCTCAAATGCCGTAAGCTATGATTGTGTGTGAAACATCAGTTCAAGCTGTGTCTGTTACCTTTTTCATAATTCTTTCAGTGCAGGTAAACTATTTCATCAGAAGTTTCTTGTTCGTTCACTCTTACGTTGCACAATTGCAAAGCAGTTGCTGCTACTGAAGTAGCTTTATCACATACCGTTTCGGAAAATCTTTCAACTTAAGTGGTCACTTCATTTAGAGATTGACAGTCTGTCTGTTGAGAATCACATTGCTTAGCTTCCTGAGAAAAAGTCTCCCGGAGAGTCTGGAATGCCTAGGTAGATTCTTCCCTACACACATACACACTCAAATATGCACATTAGTCGATTTTTTGTAAACAACAGTAGGCAATTACAAAACTTTTAGGAAAAGCACATTTGTGGAGTGCGTGGCAAAAAAATACGTCAGGATGGAATGAAAGATTATTTCACTAATTCGTAATTTTTACATGTAACAACGTCTGAAACTGAAAAGCTTTATACCGATATATAAATCCGTATAAATCCATATGAGATTCTTATTAAGGAAGAATTATCATGATCAATCTCTCCGTTATTATCGGGAATAATATGCGGTCGACTGCACGAAATGCTCAACGGAATTTACCAAGATCATGAAGGTCCATCGTTAATCATACTAGTTTTGGAGGATGAGTCCAGTTGGGAACGGAGTAAGTGATTTTGCCACGGACCGGTTGAAGTAAGTTTACATAAGCTTCTCCTGTATGTTTGGGATGATACAGAAGTCCGTGGTTATTATAAGTAGATGCCTCCTACAAGGTCGACTCAGTTACTCACGAGTAGAATAAGTTTAAATTCACAATAACAGTGGTGGTGAGTTCAAACATTAGTTGCTTGTGAAAATCCAAACCGCATCATCTGTTTTATGTACAATACGGTAGATAACATAGCGAGATGTATGTGTGTCTGGTTTTTGTAATTGGTTCGAATCCTGCCAACACCACTTACAGGAGAAACCAATGTAACGGACACTTTTCAATTGATCATCTGTCATGGAAGTAAAACGTCTCCTCCAACTCCAAACATTCTGATCTAATATTAGAATGAGCTGGTTGATGGCGTTTATTTTTCTCGATGAATACTATTGATCTCCAGATGCTAATTTATTCGCCACAATGCGAGTTTTGTTTTGCTTTCTTAGCACGGATTTTTAGTTTGAAGTAAATTCACATCAGACGGTACATAAATTAGTGAAAATCTGCCGACCGGTGGTAGAAACTTTAAACTCGAGGTGAAACACGTGCTTGCGATCGTCTACAAAATGGACACCTATTACTGTCATGTTGAGACTGATCCGTTAGGTTCAAATACACTTCGTAATATAGCGAGAGAGTACCCGACAAAACGCAATCTTTACTATCCAACTCGCTGGTTACCATGCTACGCGCGCGCTCGCGTTTATCAGTCAGACTTCCAGACCGAAACACCCACAGTTTTCCATTCACAAGTCGTGTGCACTTCTGCCTGGTTTACGCGTGTGATCGGCACCTTCTATCGGGGGGTCTTCCACCTGCCATTCTTCGTCCGCTGGTCCGATTTCGTTAAGCAATGCCTCACCTGGTCGCTCGTATTGTCCGCCATCTATCTACCACGGGGTTTGACCGTACTGCACGACCGTGTCAAAATATTTCTGCGAGTGTTGGACTAATCGCACCTCTGATCGAGTCGTATAGTCTATTTTGCCTGCGAAGTATCGACCGTTGGTCCGATCCAGTCCAGCGATGACTCATCCGGTCGCCCACGTCGCCCCAGATTCGTTCGTTATGGGTTTTTGGGCGCAGCTCCTCTGGTATTGAGGTATTCTGCCGAGTGTTGGAATACTCGCATTTCCAGTTTGATAATCCACCACAATAAGACAACCACCGAATGAAGGAACGGGATTAATTGCCCATCTTTAATTCGATCAGTGCGAATGTGATCACTGCAACCCACCAGCGGACGGCCCATTAAAGACCCTCCGACCAGGTACTGCATGCCCTACGATGGTGGTTGCTTTTCACAAATAAGTTGCTTGATTCGTTTTAGGTTTAGTTCCAGTAACAAAGCACAACCGAGCTTTTTAGTAGTTAGTAGTTTGCATAAATGTGTCACATCCTACTGTTCGTTGACAACTTTACTGACTTAAAAGAAGTCTTTGTCACCCCTTAAACCGTCGACATTTTATTCTTGAAAAATAGACCCTCGAAACGAATCACCCTGCAACCTCTAGTAACGACAAACGATACTGATGACCTTGTGATGCTCACTCACACGGTATGACAGCAATTATATTCCTGTGAGTTTTCAGCTGTCCGTTTCTAACAGAACACACAAGATTCAAGTTTTTCACTTTCTCAAGTTTATTGGTGATGCATATATTTGACATGGCCAACATATGAACTAAGGTCAACGTAGTTTAGAGGTAAACTTCATAAAAAGGACCAAGTTAGCATATCTACCTGTTTGTTGGTGGTGCCGGGATTCAAATCTCGAACTAATGCGCCCTATTTTGAAAGACTGAACTGTCCGGACGCCATACTATTTGTTGTGTGATTGAATGTAGAGTCATGTACCTACATTTCACTGAAACAGTCGAGCGGCTAAACTTCAACTGTGGATGTACACTGGTAAGCTAGAACACAAGCATGATGTTGAAAGAATAACCTGCTCGGTTACTTCAAAATACAGAACTAAGTTTATGGTTACTGAACGTGTTTGGTTGACTGACAATTCAGGGTGGGCGTAACAGAACCAAGATGACCTTGACCTTACATCAAAATCTTTGCGTATACACTAGTTAGTGCATTAGGTCTATATGATCAACACTTTTACCAAAATACTTCCTCAATTACGAATTTGTACAAAGAAATTAGAAGAGCCGGTTTGGAAAATAGTAATACCATTTCGTATGTTCCCTTCGGTTACTACATAAAACCACAATGAAAGTAAAAATAATTGATTAATTATGCTCACATATCACATCCATTTATACACTAGTCTGCCACTGACAATAAGCAGACCAGAAGAAGGTTCAAGATCAACAACTTTTGCACACAGATGAACGCCTGGTTGTGTGTGATACGCAGCGCTTAGATGAGATTGCGCCAACGCACGAAAAGCATTTGTCGAATAGATCGCTTGACCGATCTCCAGCCGATCTTTGGCGATATTTGGTGGGGTCGCATCAGGTCACACGGCACAATAATTTCTCGCTATATTTCGGGACGTGTTCCATCATTCTAAGAAGCCGGGGGCGATCAGTTCTGCTAATGTGAACGTCACCACAGCTGCAGATGAACTGGTAAATACGGTGTGAGGTAGACAGCTCTGGTATCCACGTCTTAATGTGAAGAATTGTGAGGGACTTGGTACCGCTGAGTAAACGTAGTTTAGTTGAACTGTACTTCCGTTGGATGACCTGTGTCAGTCGTCGCGTTAGAAGTGACATATTACTATCCCCCCTGTACGGTAACTTCATGTATACCGGTTTCTATGGAATGGTTTTTTCTTGTGGGTTTAGTATTTTCGGTTTGCTGTGAAAGTCAATAAAACCGAGTGTATAACCGCTGGAGATCAGGGTCTCACGAATAAATTTCAACTCTGTATCTAATGTACCACCCGTACAAATATTTCGCACTGTGTGAAATAGACAACGAACCAGGAAGCGTTTTTGTTGTATGGATGAGAAACTGTCGTAATTCAGATATTATCCTCCCCAGGTGGACTTACGGTGTACTGATCGACACATTCTACCATCCTTCTGTCGCCTAATGCTGATATCCAGAAAGACGAGCGTTTCTTCTTTTTCAAACTCAACTGACAACAATCGGTTTGAGTGCGAAGAGTTTATCGAATCCAATAGTTTTTCCTGGTGCCTTTATGTTGCGCAAGTAGTATTCTGTCATCAACAAATAGTCGATAAACCGGAATATCATGCAGTGTATTCGTGAGGCTGAGCCCAGTCATATATATTAGTCATTCAGCCAAAATCGGTTCTAACTGGTTACCTATTGCGACTTCGTCTAGTTGTTTGTATCTCATGTTTTGAAAACGAAATTTGACATTTTCACTCTACACTGATGAAAAAAAGGTTTTGTGTTATTGATTGGGACATAATGCCTCATCTTATGAGTCAGTGAAAAGTCACGGACAAAATCGACAGTCTCCATTAATGGCACATTTATGAAAAGCGAATTTACGCCAAGACAGCACCTGACTTCTTTCAATTCGGTGTTATCTAAAATGTTCCACATTTCGACAGAATTCGGATGTGAATGTGTGTACCGGCTGCATAACATGCACTAACCACTTGATCAGTTTGTGATAAAGACAAGCCTGTCACCACAAGGATTTGCCGGATTGTTGTTTATGGTTTGTGAATTTTTAGTAAACCGTATAACTACGGGGATGTACAAACCAATAGGATTCATATACTTTTACTGTCTTTTGGTGATGTACCCATGTATAAGTAAAATCTACAACTCACGGCAGATGTGTTTCTCCTCAACATTATATAGTGCGGTAGACTGTCCAACGGAAACTTTGTGTTATCTATAAGAATACTACTCATTTTCTGTACATATTTCTGTTTGTCCATCACAACAACTACAGAACCCCTGTCAGACTTCAACACTGTTATATCTTTCCAGTTTACTAGTTCCATGAGAGCTTGATAGTGCTTACTGCGGAATAAACATTTCTGTTGGATGGGAGCACTAAAAAAATGACGCGATAACTCAACCATTTTAACCTTAAACCAATTGTAGTTATCCTCAATTGTGGTAGCTAGCTCCCCAACCGACCATATAGGTTTTCAAATTGTGCTTGCACTTGCGAAATGTCACTAATCCTATGCGGATATTTAAATTGAAGCCTAAGAAAAAGTTCTTCCAAGTGGAGACAAAAAAGTGATCTCGAAGAGAGATTCACAGTTAACTTATGTGGATCGGTGGGAGATTTGTCACTTGGTGTGGTAGGGAACAAAGACGTGCCATACCGGATTCTCGAATAAGTGTGATAATCAGATCTAGTCTCAGACAGATCACATGGCTGTTAATCACAGATGGTGGGGCTCTCAACAGCACTGTAATTCTCATTGAATCACATACATGGATCCATAACATGGGTTGGTACAATGCCACTTTGTGCTCACTTTTTCTGGGCAACGACTCCACTGACAACAAAGGCTGGCTGTTCAGAAACTGGTTAGGTCGTCGGAAAATCGTAATTACCAAACTAGCCTCTTAAACAAGCTTAACAATCATCACTTCAAAGATTTTAACACACGCCGCACCCCAGAAACACGTCATTTATGAAGCAGATACTGTAGCACGCGACACGCCGGTTCGTGGGTTGAACAAACGTCGTGTTACAGAAAATCCCCTGGAGTTAGATGTTTGACGAAACACTCCTCCTGGAAGTTCATACAGTAAGTTTGAGACAGATATCCATAGGAGGTTGAAGTGCAGCGTGATCACCAAAAAGAAGACTTGGCTAATGGACAGCGTTAAGAAAACGGAGATCGCTTTTGCTTCAGAGAACACCCGCAAACTCTCTGGGCTTATCCGTGCTATTGGTTCCAGGCGACAGTCTACCAGTAAAGCAGATGGTCCACTCATCTATAATAAGTGTAGAATTATAGAGCGGTGGACAGCAGACTTTGAGAGTCAATTCAGCTGACCTTTTGCTTCTACCGTGTCGCCGCCACAAACTTACAATATAGCATTCTGGTCGGTAAAATTAAGGACGCCCACTAAAACCGAGGTCGACAATTCCATTTCGGCTGTCAAACATAATAAGATTGATGGCCTACATCATCTCGCACTTGTTTTTCTAAGGATGGTGGCGTTGACGGAGAGCTTGATCCAGTCGTTTCAACGTATGTGAACGACGGAGACCATCGATCTGTGCTGAAGCCATTCGAAAATAGTCCCCATATTCAAGAAAGTAGTCTGGTACTCTCGCGAAAGCCCTAAAGGAAGTAGCTTGATCCCAGTCATGTCTAACGTTGACATCCATTATAATTCGTCGACTCACTGCAACCCGAAAGACAAACATTAGAGAAAAACAGGCAGGGTTTCGCCCTGGGCGGTGATGTATTGGTCACATTTTTACTCTTTGCCAACTTCCAGAGCAGCAACCTATGGACTACTGGTCAACAATAGCCGTATTTTTCAATTATAAATGTA
>LUCH01000146.1:13332-25856 GCA_013368495.1 Paragonimus heterotremus
AACTTCTGCCATAGTGCGTATACACTATTCCGACAGTCTATTCTTGTCCATCGTCTTTCTGACGTTCGGAGCTTGCTCTTTTGTTCCAAAATGCCGCCTGTGGGGAACATACTACTCATGAGCAGTATACTACTCACACCGAAACTGCCTGTCATACAACATACTGATGCCGCGATAGCTGTGACTTGCTTGCTCCCCGTGCCTTTAAATAAAAGTATTCTTGAACTCTTGAGGGACTGTTTCTTTCTCCCAGATGGAGTGAAGGAACTGAAACAAAACACAGCTCAGAAGTGGATAGCTGTGCTTCAGATGTTTTCCAGACAACCCATCTTCAGTCGTAACCCTCTTGCTTTGCAAGGGTCTGGTAGCTCTGTGCATATGTACGAAATCCGGGTCGAGGCCAAGGGATGCTTTGTTATCTTGTTTCAACAGACTGTTCACGACCACCCAATCAGTGGGTACCCAGGTGGTTTGTTAGGCCATCTGATTGCTTGAGCTAGACTTTCGTGATCTTATCTGGTCGCCACACGAAACACCAGAGTCTCTATCAACTCGTCGTAAGCGAACGATAGGACTGTGTTATCGATGTAGCATGTACCAACTCATCTTGTTTCTTCCACCTATCTACTTCCGCGAAACCGTCCCGCTTGTTGGTGGTGGGTGCTCCGGACTGTGGCTTTTTGTCTTTGTTGCTTGGATCTATCGCAGAGACCACAGACGCTTAACTTTTCTCGTATCCAACCTAAGATGACTGCATCCTTGTCGCTGAGTCATTCCGGGCGTTTCTGACGTGGGATGCCATTAGTCTCGATGACTTTCATTGCGATCTGTTTCTCGAGGTGTTGCCATCAGGAAATAGTGGATGCGGGAGTGTCTTTGAGAGGGGCGGCAACTACATGTTGGAGTAACGTCCTAGTCTTTGAGTTCTCCAGTCGTTTAATGTTAGGTTTCCGCCACTATCCAAATGATATGCGATGCGGGGGCGTATTTATTCATACATTCGGTATTCGTCGGACAGACAACGAAGAACGCTTGTCTCAGTTTTTTTAACTGATAACAGCCTCTTTCTGGCGAGTGCTAAGTTTTGACGCTGTTAATGTAAATGCGTCAATCGGCGATCATCCTTGCCAAGTTAGTCGTGATCAGAGATCAACCATATATCCGATAGCTGTCGACGACGTGGCTATTTCCAAGTCTGTTTGACATTCTGAAGCACTTGTTTAAATTCAGGTTGGTGTGTGCCAAGTTTGCCTTGCGTTTCTACGAGGGACCGCTTTGTCATTGAATACGAATTAACTTATATGACCTGGTGAAGAAAAACGCTCTACGACTATCAGAGTGCACCTACCTGAAATATTGTATCCTTCTCATCGGACTGTTATTGAAGCCCACTGGGCCTCTGTTTGATGTATATTTCATAAGTGTGGTACTTCCTCATGTGGTTCTGGCGTTGGTTCAACTACCAGCTCCTGTGCGATCACCTGAAATCCTTGACGTTCATCGGATTACTCTATCCGTTTACTTCACTAGACTACCCCGTTGGAATTACGGAGGCAACTGAAAGGGGATAATGAAGCCTTGCAGGCATTACGCGCTGTCAAGGTGGAGCAAGCCGCTGATACCGGGTGCTCTCGAACGCTTTTTAACTTCATCCGGACAAGGAGCAACAGTTTGTCCGTTTATAACTCACTGGGGTGAGCACTCCGAACAAGATTTCAGCTGACCACCCCCGCCACAGACTGAGCCCCATTTAGTGTCAGTGAAATGGTCCAGTTGGGTTTGTCGGTTTAACCCTCACTGTAATGTTTCACGGTACTTTCACATCGACATTCTGTAACTCGCCCCGTTCCTTTTTGGACCGAGCAATTGCTCGAATCAGCAATATACATGCGGTGCAACTAATCTGTAATCCACTAAACTGTCGGTTCTGTGTATCTCTTCTGATGGTAAGTTGTGGTGTAGACGACTTCTCTTTGTGGGAGAGATCCGGTTGTTTAGGTCAGATTAATGTTTTCTCTAATTCTTAGTGGTTACTGTTTTTGTGCGCTTATATTGGATGGCAGCTGTTTGCATGAAATCCATATCCTGTAGTGATGTCCACAAATGTGTGCACACCGGTTGTGTTGGTAGTGGGTAGTTGAATTAAATCAAGAGACCTGTTAGACGTAGGTTTTCATACAAGTTAGAATATTTGTCTAGACATTTCACTGGAGTTTTGCATTAAGTTTTTTCGTCATTTGAGTTCACTTGTCCGGTCACTGTTTTATACAATGTCCTCCTAAACCACTGGGGCCTTTTGGGACAGTAGACACTTCAGTTACATTAGGTTTGGACAACGCATCGAACACAGCTTGACAGCTTATACAACACCATTTGCAGCAGCCACTCAGACGATGTTCAAGTATTGCTGCTGTTTTTGAGGAAGTAATTTTTTGCACTTACTTCCGAAATCCTTCAATTACACGAAATTTTTCTTGTTTGCACATTTTGTGGGTTGCTGTTACGCTTCATTTGTTTCAGGACGCGGAAAGGGAAATCTGTGCTTCAAGAATCTCCTTGTTGAACTGTCGTTTAAACACTGTACGGCGTTCCCTGGACGAAACATTGTCGAAGCTGGGTCGTATCACACAGCAACGTGCTACGGTTGGTAGGTATGCCATTTCTGTCTGCGCCACTTTTTATCCGTTTTGGATGTAGTGTTGTTTATGGCGAAGTTTTAAAATAGTTCACTGTTTACCTAAGCCGTTTCTTTATATTATACAAAAATGTCTGATTTTCTAACATTTCTGAAATGCCATTCTAGTTTGTACTGTCTTCTTTCCACATATCTGTTGTTTACGGCGTGCGTTACGCTGATCATTTCGTAATTTAATTCACACTGAATAATATGCACATTCATCTCTATGTCTCTTACTGGTTTCCATAATAATTTTCGACGTCGGTAAATGGTTCAGATGCCAAGTTTCTAAAACGAAATCTTCGATTCCAACATCGGCTGTTTTGTTTGAACCTGCCTGAATTAGGCCAGCTTACATGCAACATTAGCCTGATGCCTTAAACATCCTCTTACGTTTCGGCACGTGTTGTCGGATTTTAGGATTAGAATCTTCATGTGATTTACTTCAATGGAAACGTTACTTACAGTTACTATTTATTTGCCTGTGTACGCCACCGTCGATTATACTTTGCACTTGCGTATTCCATCCCATTTAGAAGAGAATTTGGAACATCTTTCGAACAGTATTTGTACAGTCACCGCGCAGTTATCGTCTGTTTCGCAAGTGGTGGCGGAAAAGCGGTAAGTGGCTACTTGTTGCCGTATTATGAACCTACAAATTTATTAACGATTGTAGATTCAGTTTCAAGTCATTACTTTTTTTTAAAAAAAGCTCTGTAAGCTCGCTTCGCTTTATTTTCACTTTTTTCTACACCAAAACAAACCCTCTTACCTTTTATCCATATTCTGTGCTCGGTGATTGCTTAATCTTGTTTTCGGATACACACTAGGGACTCGGCTCATTCGCTGCCCGCATCAAAAATCATGGCCACTATGACAGCATGTCAACTAATGAGTTGCTATATTTGTCTGGTCGCTGTAACCCCGCACGGGGCCCCCGGACCCCATTTCCGCTTGCCATCTCCATTGTATGAGCAGGTATACAGGTGTGTCAACAGGCAGCTCTAACATGTACGTCGGAGACATCCACCAGCGCTAGCTTTAAGCGTCGTGCGCATCACCGTTCCACTTGATCCCTTTTCTTTGGAGCAAACTCAGTCTTTGGTAGGCTACCTAATTGTCGGTCATAGGTAACGTGCTTCTATTCAGTACGGTCGGTCCCACTGTAACTTGTTCGTTGGTTCAAATCATGCACTGCCATCTCGTTCTGAATTATGCTAGACGATGATCTCATCGGCTGCAACAGCTGACTGTCGAAAACCTGGCCGCGCCTACATTAAGACTTGTCTATCAAGCTTGCCCACAATAAAAACTGGTAAACTTCATCTTTGAAAACTCTGATTGTTGTTGGATACACATTTCACCGACAGTTGAGTTGGCGGGTGCCATAGGATGCGGCACGGCATTTCACAGGTCTAAGAAACAGTGGGTATTAGAAAAGTTCTTGAAGTTGTTAGGTGCAAGACACAAAGCTCTTTGGAGCGATTCACTTAAATGGCAGGGATATAGTCTGATTCCCAACCAGAAAGCTTGGTTAACCGAAAACGTTGATAAAATGAAAGTCGCTTTTGCTTTGGAGAATACTATAAGATTTTTGTGCTCGTCCCCATCTTTAGCTAGCTGCGTCCGTGTGTCAGTGAAACTTTCGACGAGACATATGGTGCACACTAATTTATCCAGAGATTTGGGTCACTGAGCAGATCACTTAGGGCCAGTCTAGCTGATCTTCCATCCTGTTAGCGCCACGTCTCTCTAAAGTCTTGTCTGAATTAGCAGACTTAGTACCACTCATCACACCCTAAGACCTGGAGTTCTATTTGCCTATCAAGCTCCATTAGACCACTGGTGTAAATGATTTTATGCTGGCTTTTTTTACAGAAGGATTGGGGCATCAGTAGTGAGTTCGACTCAGTTGTCCCAACTAATGTGGGCGACGGAGAATATCTTCCTATGCTGAGATCACTTGGTACTATTTCAATGTTCAAAACAGTAGTCAGGTACCCTTACGGAAAACAGACTGACCTGTCATAACTTGGGTTATGACACGCTTCATACCCCTCCGACTCACTTTACAAGGGTGGGCTGATGTTAGAAAAGGACAAGCAGATTTTCATCCTAGATTCTGCCGTATTTCTACGTTGGACCAAATCTCGAGACTTCATCGTGCACTGCCGGCCACCAAGCATCCGCTGCTGCAGAGGTGCATTCGATTTAATAGGTCGTTATTTACTTTCAGAGGTGTTTAAACACAGGGATGTGTCGAACAGGTGTGCAAACATAGCGTTAATGTCCTAGTTGTATATTCAAACTGGGATTAAGGTCTACGGTGAACTGTCTAAGTAAGTTCAGCATCAGGAGCGATATACGTCAATAGCTTTCATTCACGTCATTTTTATTCAATTTTTTTCCCCTGGACGAAACAGGATACCATCTTTGGCGCCCACCATGCGTGGCGATACCGTTCCTGCTGACAACAATAGTATTGTTGTTCAACGACTTCCAAACAACATACGGTGTAAAGCAATGTCTCGGGTTCTCTTAATCATCATCGTCAACCTTGAGCCTGACCAGAAGGCGCTGTGACTCAGGCCGTCGCTCACCCCAACAATAGCGACGTGGGATATCCCAGAAGAGGAACGTTACTGAAAAGGTTTAAAAAGATTATAGATGAAAACTAGGCTGAAGGACCAGAGATGACATGAACGCAGGTACGCCATTGACTGCGGCACACCTCCATCTCGAGTAGCGTTTCCAGCCAGCACTTCCAGTAATCACGAGGACCTCAGCCAGGCAGGCAATACCTACCCACTTTGCTAAGTGAAGCAATCAGGGTTTTTATCGTTTGTGACCACATTCTTGCCTGACCACTACGCAGTTTTACCATACCACTGATGGCCTCAGTATATAGTGCCCGGTAAACGTTTATGACATACGGAGTACGTGATCCAACCAACACAGGCTGTGCACCGTGATTAGTTGACCAATTCTTCGCACATTCAGAGCATTTCGGAATACTAGCCAGTGAACGGCCGTATTGTTCACGCGGTCAGTCTACTTGTTGGGGTCTATCTGACAGAGATAACGGTGATCAAACGCAGCAAGTCTGTTGATATGTTGGTTGCTGACAGGCGAGGTTTCCTAAGTATAGGGAAAACAGAACGCACACAAGCATTATATATCGTTCCTTTCAGTGACAATCGGACGTCTTCCCGACATCAAAGATGACGCAGGTTGGCAAAGGCAACTCGTGCTTTTGCTGTGCTCGCTGACACAGTTACTGTCCTGTTAACTGCAATCGATTACCCTTCGATTAGGACTCCTCTTCAAGGCAATCGGTCAACTCGTTCATTACTCATTAGCGAAAGTAGTTGAGCGTTCACGTACGTTATTTCAATTGTGCCTAGTATGACGTTAATGGCTCAGTGGTCAACACGGTTGCCTCATGAATAGCGTGGTCAGAGTTCTGGTCCGGGCAAAGGCAAGAATGTGCACTACTGACGAGTTGCTCTAATGAGAGCGAAACTCGAGTCTGGTGCTTCTTTCCGAAAGAGGCTGGCTGGAAAGTCTACAGGAATGTGACAACTGCGATGAACTGTGTGTGATGTTCATTCTATATAAAACATCTTTGACGATAAGAAAGCCTCTGTTTGAAGCTTAAGTTTCACGTATGTTGGGCGAGTGTTACATGACTAAAGCGTGCCCGTTCAGAGTGGAGGATATGAGTCTTCCACCGTTGATGTCTGCTTTCAGTCACTCGTTTCGAGCGACACCTACGAATAAGCAACTGTTCATCTGGGGTTACTCTGTGACAGCTCACACTGTCGGTGGTCAGAGAGAATGATT
This sequence comes from Paragonimus heterotremus, assembly GCA_013368495.1. Classification (NCBI taxonomy): domain Eukaryota; kingdom Metazoa; phylum Platyhelminthes; class Trematoda; order Plagiorchiida; family Troglotrematidae; genus Paragonimus; species Paragonimus heterotremus. The sequence goes on from LUCH01000146.1 coordinate 19,853, forward strand.
GTTGTTAAGTATCCACATGTTATATGTAGCCAGAATAGTCATTCCTTACTTCATCTTTTTAACGTTTGTAACCCTCTTCTGATCTAACCCTAGCTTACAAAGTTTGCTATTTACATTGTGTTATTCTGTGTTCCAGTAACATTTACTCCAAGCAAGCGATGGTCGCAGGCAAAGTATTTTTTAACTGCACAAACAAATAACCTTCTGGAATTTATTTTATAACCCACGCTCGTTTATTCTATTGTCCTACTTTCAGTTCTCAAAACTGACCGCATATCTTAAAAGTGATGACTTTCAGCACTGTTGCAGTATGAACGTTTGGGGGCAAAATTGAAGTCAGTTAAAATCTTACTATTTGTTTTCAGTTATCAGTGCGAAGGGAACTTCAAGATTTTTTGAGGAGCTTTTGAGCTCATCACTCACGTCCTTTCGTCCTTTGGAAAGTTTTCGCGTGCCAGACTTAAATAAACTACTCTCCCTGTCGTGAGCGCACGTTTTAACTTCGCGCGTGAATGGTAGCCTGCACGCTGCCGGTACGGAGCTTTATTATGTATTGATGTCAAATGTGATTCAGTGTTTACTAATCCGATTGCACCTTGAGCCGGAATTTGCTGATCGAAATGCGTAAACATCTTTGGTAGACAGTTTTGTTTGTTCATTTTTAGAAGTTCATTTTGGGTATAGATCAGATTGCTAGGATTGTTTTCTAAATTTGTGGATGCTTGTCACTTTCAGATTTGAATATGTCGCAGCGTTTTTTATTCGACAGTCATTTGAAACTCCTGTGTGCACCTCCTACCCGTGTTCTAGGGCCTGTTTAACGGAACTGGAACGCGTCTTATCTTATCGTATCATGATGCTTCTAACTGAACTGTTCGAGTTGTTCGGTTCGGAACTCAGGTGCTTGGGACCCGGAGAAAGTATGGCCGTTTTGAAGTTACTAACTACGTATGTAAGTAGTGGTATGATCATTTGCTAAAGGTCCCCTTTGTTGCATTTTGATTTCCATTTTGTGATGAATTGCTTCCTCTGTTTGTTGACGTTGTTGATCACTTTTACATCTTACCAAACACACGCTGTTAGTACTACTCACTTTTTGTCCCCTCTACAGAGAAGCGAATCCACTCGTTCTGTTGCAACGGTTCCGGTGAATAAATCACAACTGTCCTCTCTTGAGCCAAACCAATCGGTCTGTGGTGAATCCAATGGTGTTGCCGAAACGGTTATAGCAACTCCTGTGGATTCACAGCTTACTCCTACCACTGTGGACTCAGACGTCGCATCAATTACTGCTGTTTTGGGTACGATCACTCATTTGCTGCGGCTGTTGGCTGCGATTTTTAATCAACCACTACGCTATCCGTTGGACATGAAGGAGGGCGTTTCTAGGGCTAGGGTAACAGATCTACTGACCCCAAGTCTTAGCGATGGCGATCGGAGGTATGTTGTTCAGGGTGTTTGAGATTTTTTGTTGTTGATTTTCTGATGATGTTATTTGTTACATAATGAATTTCAAGTTTCCCGATTGATGATTGAATTGGCTGTCAGTACAGCCAAAAACAATGCCGAAATTTGAATCTAATTGCTTTTATGACTTCGTTTCTTAGCCGTAATCGATAGCCTTTTTTTTACTCGTTTGTTACATTCGGGAATTTGAACCAGTTGCAGTCTTCGTTGCTTGTGCGGACCTTGGTCTGTTAACGAAAACTTCACGTTTAGTGGTTGCCTACTTAAATTAATATAAGTAGCACAATTTTTAAGCTTGCGTCATTTTTTACGAGGGAACACCAGAATTTCCGTTGAGCTTCTGCTCAATCGATCAGCTCAAACACTGATGGGATTCATTAATAAGCATACGTCCGAAGTGTTATTAGAGCTGCGGCGCATAAACTAGCGGAGCCAATTCCGAGTTCGGCAATCTGGCTATATCTACCCCACGTGGTATTAAAACAACACTCACTCAATTGGGTAATGGTGGGTTTACTGGTAGTAGGCAATCCGTGAACATTAGATTCAAATGTGAATATAGATTCCATTGCGGCCTCAAGTCAGAACCACACGTCTTCACTCTGGCGTACCTTGTTCGCCGATCTGGATCCGATCGGGATGCCCGGATTACTTATCGTCGAACTGAATCGTCCATCCATTCTGACTGTTACTAGATTACCTCATCAAATCACCCAAGTGAACGACCACCTTGGCTTTATTTATAGGATTTTCAAGCCAGAGTGCATTAATATCACCACTGGATCCATTGATAATTGTTAAGGCGCCCACCCTGTTACCGTCCCAAGACACACCTCCGCCGTGAGAAAGAGAAAACGATTGACTTTGTCCTAGTTAGCGGACCTGCTCAGAGCGGCCGAATGGTGACCTTGGCTTGTTTTTACCTGTCTGACTTTCTAATCCACTATACCTATCAGTGACCTTAAATATTTTTTTCGTCAACTGTCCCTCTCTGTTTGGCCACCGCGCATCATATAAGTACTTTGTGTTTGTCGTCTTGGCCGCACACGTTTTGGAGCGGAACAAAGCTCCGTTTTGGACGCGTCATTTGGCTTGCCTTGGAGAGCTAATACGGGATGGTCGCTGTACTTTTCGGGACCGAGGTTTTTTCTTGTTAACTATTACCGTGACGAGAATCCGAATTTTGCCAAGCGAATTACAATCGCTAGGACGAACCAGCGTACCGTTAAGAAGGGTTTACAACAACACTTTTAAGCGATGTGCTGGTTTGGGTTGACTTTAAGGGAATGCAAATGTGAGAACTGAACGCCGGCCTGATTTAACAACGCATTTGAACCGTTCTGATGAACCACACAACAAACGGGTGACCGCCATTTCTTCCTTACAAGGTTGGTCTAGAGGGAATCTGTCCTGCTCGTCAACTGTCGCTACTGAACGTGAACTGCAGGACAACGGTTTTCATTAGGGTTTTTAGTTTATTAAACCCTAACCATAGTCAACCCTCTGTTTATATGAGACGCTTTTTTGTTATTTTCTACGAAGCAAACATCTGCTATCGATTCTTACTGTTCTTTGTGTCACTTGCTCATTTTTACTAGTGACTCAGCCTACGTTTCAACCCTACCATGCTTCCTTTATCCAGATTTCCTCTCTATCTGTTACGGACGTCGGCTCTACCGGCCTACAAGCATGCACTCGCGCTTGTCAACCGCGATGTGTCCGCTTTGCGGGCGCTATTGGGATTGACCACACAGACCGAAGAGGCCACCGTATGGAACATGCGCACTTTGCTACAACATTGCTTGTCCAGTCAGTATGTGTTTGATCGTTTTCGTGGGTTACCAGCTAGCTCGTATTGGCTTATGTGTCTTACAGCTTACCAGATAAACCAGGCCGGAAAAAAATACTATTTGTTTCTCATGATCAGACAACATGTTGAGTTTGGCTTTAGCGTCATCAATGTAGCTACTGTTAAATGCCTAAGAATAGTTTGTTCGCAAGACGACTTATTTACCTGGTTGTCCATATACTGATGGTGATGTCATTGCAGTTCTATCAACCAAATAACTGCTGTAGTGTGCATTCGATACCGGAGACATGGGCGATGGAAACCGGGAGCAGGATTGAGCAGGTCGGCAAAAAGTGAGTGGAGTGCAGAAAGGTATAAGAGAAGAAGCAGAATTAGTAATGGAAGGATAGAAGGAAAACACCGACACTGATACTGACGCACTCGAACTTTCAGATAATACGAAAGTGTTGGATGATGAAAAGCTTGGTAAACTCACTGTCATAGAGCCAAATACACTACGTCAATAGATGCAACGGGGTTTGGTTAGTCTGTGTCTGTTCAGTCAGATTATGGAGAGTAAGATGAAGCCGAAGTGCTATGGCAAGTCCTTAACAGTTTCCAATCAAGTTTGCTCCAGTGGTCTTTTTGCCTCTCGGTTCTACTCTCTAAACTGGAAATATTGCTAAGTTGGGTTTGTTTCAACAAAACTCTTCGTTCAGTAATTAACAACCGTTACCCTTATGCAAGCTTGTGAAGTGTTTGGATTTGTGTGGTTACCTCTCACTTTTACAACTGTGATACGAATTGCTATTTGTATGGGTTTGTGATATTTTGAAAATAGTCTCCTAAACAATTGAGAAACGCTTATCAGTTTTGAAGCCACTAACTTGCAGGCAGTGATGAGCGTGTTCTACTGAGTAGTGGTCAGCAGACTAAAAATTAGGAATACGGATGACAAGAATACGCTCTATTATGGACGAAGCGCCACCATCTTTTGAGTTCACGATGGGATGCACGTCTCGCTCAGCAGAGCCGGGCGCTGACTACCTGACAACAACATCCCGGCGATACCAAGCCGTTCCGTGCGTGCACAATTTCCAGAGTGACTAACATGTGTATACCATACAAATTACCGAAACATGTGTAGCAAGGCTAACACGCCTATCAGCATGATAGACATGTCTGCTTTGTGGAAGTTTTCTGATGATTAGTGTGGTTCTGGATGTGGTGTAGCGAAAACACTGGCGATGGACAAATGACACTCACTGGGGTTCATCTCCATGAGCAGACCATCTTTACGTAATAGTTGCATGCCATGATGTCGTATACGTTATCCACTACTGTGGGGGACCGATGTAGCACCAACTTAGCAGGTGACGTAGGTCAGCCAGCGCCACCTGATCTTTGACTTATCTTATCCAACAGCTTTTGAAAACTGATACGACTCTCTGAATTAGTTAACGTCCTGGTTACCTCCAGCTTGTCATAATTTATGATGAACACAAGCCTAAACTTGTGTTGAACTTAGAACAACATCGCACATTTCGAATAGGCGAAGTACACTTGGAGGCGATGAGGGGTTAGTGCCAATTTATCGGTATTGTTTTGTACCGTTTGTGTACCATGGGTGTTGATGCAGTTCGTCGAGATGTTATCCTCATAGCTTAATATATTGGGATCGCTTTATCTAGGATCATAATGATTGACGTCTTCGATACAGTTGATGTTGATAGCGCGTAATGGAAAACTTTTGAAGACGAAATTAAGTATATCAAACGCTGTTTAGCTTGGTTAGTTTTCTATTTTGGAAGATTTTACCACAGATTTATCAACTTCTTCATTGAAGCTGGTGTTTTTAAGTTGGATCAGAGAGAATTGGTTTAGACCCTTTTTAACACATTGGGTGACTAAACTCTCTTCTGGTAATAGGTCTTCATAAAGCCATATGTCCAAATCGACCACGCAGATACCTGGTTGTGCTGTTGTTCGGTGTTTTCTTTTTGGTGTTTCTGTATCAGTTGTTGAGTACATCACATTCACTTGGCTATTTATCGCCAGTTGCTATTCCATGAATTTCCAGACCCAACGGCTTGTTCCATCTTCATTATGCGTTGTGATCTCAATGTCTGTCAGAGTTGCCCTGTGAGTTCTGCTTTAGTAGTTTCGTGCACTGGGTACTGTCTGATAACTCTGGTTATTATCGGCTATTGACATTCAAACGAATTTCGACTCCACGCTAAACGGCTACCTAACTGTTGGTCCCGCAAGTGTCCGTATTTATGTATGATAGATTAAACGTCTTTCTGTTCTCATTTGGTTGAAGATGCCCCGATGATAACGACGGAAAAGCTGCGTTGATAATGTTGACTTTGCACGGAAACTTGGAGAATCAAGAAGAACTTCGTTTAAATGTTGGTTGTTCATCATTATGTAGACGTTATTTTTACAGCTTACTTTCTTGTTTATCTGCTTTCACCACTCGTGATCACCGGTCACTCAACTTACTTGGTTTAGCCGGGTTTGTCTTATTGCACTCCCTGTTCAATTTGCTCCGGTGTTTATTCTGGTCTCTTAGTGCAGACATTACCTATCAAAGGACTGACAAGAAGGCTACTTTCGTTGCCACATGTCATCATCGTGCGCTGCGGGGAGTTACTCGTAGTTCCCTGGTGTATTTTAGCCCCGGTGAAACCTTCTCGGCCTATTTCTCAGAATTTCCGGACAAAAACCTGTCCCCTTAGGCTGCAG
>LUCH01000146.1:53147-64102 GCA_013368495.1 Paragonimus heterotremus
CTTGAGATGGTTGAGTCACATAATCCATGTGCCATCTGATCGTTTACCTTACCGGACATTATATGTTGAGGCCACCAACAGTTGGGTGAATCCGTGTGATGCTCAATTAACAACGTCGTCACAATATATGAAGACCTTGACTGCTCCATTGAGGAAAGTGGGTAGATGTCGCCTGCCTGGATAGGGTCCTCGTGATCACTCAAACCACTGGTTAGAGACGCTATCCGAGATGGCGATGTGTCGCAGTCAATGGCCTACGTGTATCCACGCCATTTCTAGTTCTTCCTCTTAGTCTTTCATCAATTTTCAGAAATGTTAGTAATGCTTTCTTCTAGGATATTCTACATCACTGTTGAGGTGAGCGGCGGCCCGAGCCACAGTACCTCTTGTTTAGTCTCATGGCTGTTATGATGTTGATGATTGTGATGATTCAGGGAATATCAGGAATCACAGTATGGTTTCCTTATACGTAAACTTATTGATCACGAAGTTGTTAACGGAGACTTGATTACCTCTGAGCTTATATTTATTAAAAAACATGCAACTCGTCGTCAGCATTTTCATCGCCAAACTGAAAGAGTTATTTTTATTCTGCATTACAAACGTCCACTTTTAATTCGATCGATGGTTTTATAAGCAAAATGATGGCGTAGCATTGGGCTCTCCGTTAGGTCCGTTTCCCGCGTACATATTCATGGCCTAACTGGAGATCAATGTCGTTTCGTCGATAACTGCTTTCTCTGTATAGGCCTGATTAACGGCGAGGATGGTACACGATCACTACTAGCGTACCCCAACATTGTTTTCACCATCGAATTAGAGATGAATAACCAACTATAATTTCTTCATTTTGCCATGCTTCGTAAAATCGGTGGCTCTGTTCGAAGGGCAGTTCATAGGACAAAGGTGAATTGGCCAGTACACATACTTCAGATTTATTCCACTGACGTATACACGGAATCTGGTTTGCTACTTAGCAAGCAATATCTAAAGGATATGTATGTCTGATACCTTGCCGGATGAACTCTATAACGCTCGAGATGTCCTAAGTCAAAATGGATATCCTCAACGATTTTTAGACAGATACATGCAACCAAAAGCGAAGCATGAAACTGTTCAGACAGTGGGTGAAAGCCTGTTTTTATCACTCTGGCGTACAAGGGTGAAGTTACCAATGAGGTCATCACCCACCGAGTTTGTAATGCAGTTGAGAGTATTTATCCTGCAGCACGGGTCATCCTGTCGTGCAATGCTCACCGGATACTGGTGCCACATCGTAAAGATAGCTTACCTAGGCTTTTGTTTGTCCTTTTGCCACCTGTTGTCAAGTGGGAGAACCACAGGACGGCTATCGAAAAGGATTCGTGGACACTTGCCGAAGTGGCTTCACAACGGGTCGATAAGACCCATTTCCAATGTGGTCAGTTCCCACTTTATTTTAAATCGTTATTAAATAGAGCCGGATGAAGTTTTCGTAGGCATCTACAAGGTTCGTGAAGCCCACTGCAGAGCTGTTAGATTGTAACTGTTATCAACGGCCGAGGCTATTGCCATCAGTCTCTCCAGTCCCTGTCTGTGTGCCCAAAGGCAGTTTGTGTAAATCCTAAATCTCCGTTGTTCAATTAATCCACATCTTCTTAGACCAGATACGAAAGCTCACTGGATAAATCAATAGATTTCCGTCCAAGCTGGTCATGAGCTTCGACAGAATTAAATTAATCAATGACATAACGCGAAAGTCAGCGTTTTATCGTACATCAATTACGCACAAACATATTGAGTATATAATGGTAAATTTAACTGCACGTTTCTTATAGCTTTTTATGAAAATATGGTGAGTTTCTTGAGTTGTAACTGAAATTGGGCTTTTCGTTATCCTAACAGCAGAACGATCCAAAACTCGCCTCATCCATTTTCGAATTTACCGCCAATGATATAGATGGTCATCCAGTATCTCTGAACAAGTACAAAGGCTGTGTTTGTCTCATTGTGAATGTGGCTTCCTTGTGTGGTTTGAGTGAAAAAAACTTCACTCAGCTTGAAGAGCTATACAAAATCTTCTCAGAGAAAGGCCTTCGTATACTCGCCTTTCCTTCCAATCAGTTTGCTAAACAGGTTTGATAGATTACGTCATCCAACTGATATTTTTGACAATGATGATTACTCACAGGAGCCAGGAACGTCCCAAGAGATCAAGAAAAGAATCCTGGAAAAGTTTTCTATCAGCTTTGACCTGTTCGAGAAGATTAACGTGAATGGAGAGGATGCACATCCATTGTATAAGTTCTTGCAGAACGCAGTTCCCGGAACTCTAATCAAGTAAGCTTTCATATTTCGGTCGTTTGTTTGTTGTCATGATTGCGTGAATCAGATTGATAATTTCTATATGGTTCACTTATTAATGAGTGTTCGATTGGTGAACACAGAATAATGCGCCAACCCTGTCTATTGCAGGATAGTGCGGTTACCCGTGAAAGCTTGTAAAAAGCGGTTCAGCATTCAGGGTATACAAAGTATATTAACCGCAGATATGATCGTTATATACGTCGTATTACGAAACTGGATGCTTGATAACTTCTGGTACAAATTTGCTTTAAGGTGATTTCTATTTGTCAGTTTGCGTTTCCTTCGCTGCAGTCGGTTAGGAATAAGGTTGTAGATGTTATCTGCATGCTTCCCACTTCTACGGGGTTACTATCATAATTCCAACGTTTGTTTTTTTTTATCAACACCCACCTGACTTTATGAATTAGTCGTTAGAGGTTTATAATGCTCTGTTTAAATTCACGTTGAGCTCCTGATTAGCACTAATATTTTCTCTTCAGAACTGTTCAACAGAATGTTTTTTGGCAAACTGATTCGTTTGACTTCTGATATTGTCAAATTTTTGGATTCCTTCCATGTATTCATATGGTTTCTCTTCATTTTTTTGCGTTTATTTTCATTTCGATCGACGTATTAAAACTGTAATGAGGTCGGGCGATGCAACAAATTGATTGAATATCCATGAATATTGAATAATTTATGGTCAGTCCTTATCATTATTGATAATTAGCGATTCTGCGTAGACTAATCCGAATGTGTAATAAACGGTTCGAGTATGCTTGTTTCACAGGCCAGGATTGCGTTTGACAATTTGTGTTACTATTGGTGACAGGAAGACGTGAGCCGTCTGATGGAGAGGCTGGTATCCTATACGCCCGTAAGCTCGGTATCGTTGTGTTTTTGTGAAACTTAGTCTCATTAAGCGCAAGTTGATTGGTGATTTATTGCGCTTGACATTCGATGTTTGCGCACGATTGCTGGTATTCTCTGGAATCACCATCTGTTTAACGGTGTTGTCGAACAGCAATCGGAACGTCTCCATACTTAAATGTATTTTTGGTCTTCCGATTCGTTCATTTGGGTACTAACTTGTATGTCGCTTCACTGCTCGAATGGTCAAGTTTTACGCGCAGAATCCTGTGATCAGCTGACAGAATCAACGTCTGGGTCACACAACTGGTTGACACTGATGCATGAACGAGCTGAGATTAATGGTCGCCTCCTTCAACTCATGGCGTCTCTGTTGTTGTAGGCAAAAAGATCCGAAACAGCATTACCGGCTGTGACTCAGAAATGCAATCATTGACGCCTGTTGGATAATCTGTTACGTCTTGCATACAATTGTTCTATGTCATTTAGCACTACTCCTGTCTCAAAGGATCTTCGTCGATGTACACTTTGAAAAGGTATTCTCTGTAACCGCACACTTGTGACCGATTTCGACTACTTTGTCCGGCTACCATCTTTCACCAGTACATTTCACAGAGTTCGTAAAATCCCCTTCACTAATAATTGAACATTTCTCCTGTGTTCTTTTCTGTTCTGTTATGCAGTGCGATCAAGTGGAACTATACGAAATTCCTTACAGACCGTAATGGAATACCTCTGAAGAGATATGCACCGACAACGCCACCTATGGTGAGTTCAGTAATTAACAGTAATCTGTTCGTAATTCGGTTGCTGTTGACAATCTCACTGCGTTGTTTTGATTAACTTCAAGACAACGTTACCAAATTCGTACTCATTATTTGCGATACAAGTGGAAGCTATAAGTTGCGAAGTATATTCATTTCATTCTAACACAACAATCGTAAACCTAAATCATACAGAATGCTTGCTATTTAAGCATGACATCAGAAGGTGCGAATGAAACAGGTTTGATGCTAACCAATAAAAATTAATGCGATCAACTGGAAATGTTCATCGTTTGACCACCAAAATCTCTAACCTTCAGCCACTGAATGAAACATGACTGATTTCGACTAATCCGGTTGATTGTTTCAAACCCGTCGAGACGTTAGCAATTGGAGTGAACAAGAACGGAATGGTATGACAGTTTGGATGATATTGCTTAAACGTTTGAGTGTGATTATTCACTCCTGAGACTGTCTGTCAGCGAAGCTATCAGCGAGGCAGATGGTACACTAATTTATAATAAATCCAGAAAGTTGGAGCGCTGGGCGGAACATTTTGAAGGTCAGTTTAGCTGGCCTCCTGCTTTTACTGTGCTGCCTCCACAAACTTCTGATGTAACGCCCTGGTCGGTAGATTTAGAACCACCCACTGAAAATGAGGTTCAAAATTGCATTTAGGTTCTCAAACGCAATAAGGCTGCTGGCCCAGATGATCTAATGCCAGTACTTCTTAAAGAAGACGGAGAAGTGTTTGTTAAGGCCTTGACTCAGCTGTCTTAACTTGTGTGGTCGACGGATACCATCCATCCGTGCTAGGGTCACGCGATAATAGTTCCTATATTCAAAAAGGGTATCAGGAACACTTGCGAAAAACAGGAGAATTAGCTTGACCCCACTCATTTCTAGGTTTCTGGCCTCCATTAAACTTCGTCGACTCACTACAGCTGGGGAGGTAAACATTAGAGAAGAACAGGCAGGGTTTCCTCCTGGCCGGGGATGTATAGATCATGTTTTTACCCTTCGTCAAATGTTGGGGCAGCGTCCTGTATACCGCCGGCCAACAATCGCCGTATTTCTCGACTATAAAGGTGCGTTCGATTTGGTGGATCGATCTACACTTTTAGAGTCGCTGAAACCCAGGGGTGTACCGACCAAGTATGTGATCATACTGTTGGCGCTTTACTCCCATACTTCAGCTCAGGTTAGGATTTACGGTGAGCTGTCTGACACTTTCAGCACCAGGAGCGGCGTTCGTCAAGTCTGTCTCCTTTCACCATTTTTGTTCAATTTCGTCATGGACGAAATAATGGAGGACTGTCTGCGGCACTCAAATGATGCTGGTGTGGACCTTCTACCTGGTGAAAGACTCACTGATCATGGTTATACTGATGACAAGGTGTTGTTGTTCGACAGCTTTCAAGCAGTACAAGCAAAGCTGAACGCAATTTCGCGTTGTGCTAAGTACTTTGGAATACGCTTTGCAGCCTCGAAATGCAAAGTGCTTCTTCAAGATTGCTGTGATTGCGTCGATTTAGTGTTAGATAATGAAGTCATGGAAGTTGTTGACCGGTTTGTGTATCTGGGAAGCTGCATCAACGGCAGCGGCGGATGTGTAGGGAATGAAATAGAGGCGCGTATTTCCAAGGCTAGGGCAGTGTTCACTAATGTGAGACACCTATGGCGACAGAGAGGTATTCCCCTGAAACTTAAGGGTCGCGTATATCAGACAATAGTGAGGGCTGTATTACTTTACAGCAGTAAAACCTTGTCCATCAGGGTAAAAGACGTGAACCATCTTCAGGTGTTTGACCACCGATGTCTGCGTTCAATCGTTTGTATCGGGTGGCACCAACGAGTAAGCAACGAGGAGGTTAGGAATCGGGTGTTTGGCACTGATTTTCAAACGAGTTCTTTTATTCAGTCACTACATTTGTACAGACTTAGATGGTTAGGCCATGTACTAAGGGTGCCAGCTAATCGTTTGCCACACCGAGCACTGTTTGCCGACACTGTGACTGGGTGGCGTAAGGTGCGAGGTGAACAGATGATGACCTGGCGTAAAGAAATGAAATAGTTCACAAAGGGGTTGGTCACTGTAGTTCGAGTTCATCTTTTGGGCTGACGCCCTCGCAACTAACAGCTTCGGTGGCTTGAAACTTTAGGTGAGATAGGGGCTAACCGAGCTCAGTGGCGTGCACGTTTTCGTTTTTTGGTCGAGTTGTCTGTGAAGTGAGTGCACTCAATGACACGGGGTAGTGAAAACGACAAAGAAGTTATCTTGCTGATGACGCCTTACTTTCACTTACAGCTCGGTTGTTTGTTTGCAAAGTGTAAGCGCCTTGATGTTGTATTTTGGAATGTAGACGTAGCTGTTTTTAGTAACTAGGTCCCTTCCCATCTCCCTTCTTTCTTCTGTCTTCTTAAACAGGGTTTTTTCTTCTTATTCTTGGTTGTTTGACAATGAAGCATCAGTGTGAACCAGTGATGTGTTGCTGTCTATGATGATGATGATGATGACTGTGATATTGATGCAATGAGATTTTTTGGAAAGTCAAAAACCGTGAGCATTGATGATCAACCATAAAAGTTGAGATGTCGTGATCACGATGTTTACAAACGTACTAGTGAATAAGAAAAACAATACTCCTATGGATACTAATAATGGTAATAATATTGGTTTCGACTTTACTTCAGTCTCACAACAGTAATCAGTCTTATTACATATTTGAAAGTATATATTTCAACGATACTTAATCTTCGTTCGTTTTGAAACTATAACCAACAAACATTGGAACAAAATCCGTCTTGGTAAGTGTTCCACATTATTTTTGCGAAAACTCTAATTCAAGATTTTCGAGTTTTGCTTGATATAAGGTAAACGCGTACCATTTGATCTACATGGATACAATTAAAATTTAAGCTATATTTACTTCTAGCAGGTCTTACTTGGTAGTGGGATTTACATACATGTGTTATGTTTGTTTGTTCAAATTCTAGCTCATTGTTGGTCACATAATATGGAACTTACAGGCTGCAGTAATAATTCGTTACACGTTGCTTTAGTAGATAGTTACTATATAGTGTTTGCGAGTTATTGTATACGTAATTCGTTCTACTTTTAAAAACTATTGTTTCGATGAACATTAACCATTCGCACAATTATTTGATAGTTAGTGTCACAGTTTTAGTTCCTCTATTCAGCGTTCCTGGGTCGTTTTTATCCTCACTTAAACTCATTAGGTAGAGCTGACTGACCTGAGGTTCGAACGAACAAAATTTAGAAAGTTGTCGAACGAGCTACACTCAAAGAGGCGACCTGCTCTGGCTTTCTATAGGCCAATCAGTTGCCCCATCATAGGCTAGACTTTCTAGTTGAATATTTCAAACAAGATCAAATCGACCACCATGAATTGACAGTTTAAATGTGAGTTTCGTATATCAAATTAGGCGCGAAGTAGTTAGAGGCTTAGTTTGTATAGCCTGAACACTGTTCACAGCTAATCAACGCATTCGTACTTAAACATTTTTAGTTCTTCAGTGAAGTTCATTTCTTTCATAAACTGTATTCGAGCTCTGGTTCCTGTTCTGCTGAAGCGACTCTGTTGACCACTGGACCCATGACGCTCAATTAAACTTTACCCATTTGTCCTATGACAGCTCTCAGTCACATTCGTCTGTGATTAATGGTGTTGTTACTATTTTGCCTCTAGGGGATACTTATCGACTTGCGTACCTACTCAGAAGCGAATACGGCTGCGTTTTAGTAGAATAAATCGACTGTTCTTTGTGTGTGGTCAGTAGTACAATGGTCAACAAAGGTTGCTTTAGAAAAAATTGGGCTGGCGTCCAACCTCCATTATGGTTGAAGTATGCATAACTGGTGAGCTCTAGCAAGGTAGAACCCTAAGTTGAGTATCTTTTCTCGAAAGTGACCAGCTTAAAACCCTAGCTAATCACAAATACGCCATTTAAATATGAGTGTAGCAGAAGCTATTTACATCTTCTCTATAATGTTGTGAAGTTTGTTCAGTATATCCGTTTGGTGAGAACCGAATTAAGACGTGTCGTTAGATCCATGGTTTTCGATTTGTTCTATTCTCTTTGGCCTCTGTCACATTCAGAGGTAATTACCAACCGGTTGTCAACACTGTATATCTACCCTTTTCTGAGTTAGGATTGGCTTACCACACGTAACTGTACCACCAGATGCAGTGAGTTGGTACAGGTTGAGGTAAACTGAAATTCGGCAAGTATTAAATTTACTGGAGGCTTAAAATTTCGTTTGTCTTAGGATTATCCAAATAATGCAAACTAGTCAATCGGTTGAATTATCATGGTAATTAATAATTACAATTATCTGGTCTGTTCGCGGAAAATCTAAAAATTGGTTGATATTTGTTTTGACTTTTCAGGACATAGAGCCCGATATTCGGGCCTTACTGGAAAAAGATTAACAACAAACACGTTCGCCTGATGCGATCGAACCGCAGACAATGGAGGACACAAGCTACTGTGAACAGATAATCATAAAACCGCATCCACAGTGGAATTTCCACGAATGTCCCCTATCGATATACATATGTTGGATAGAGTTGTTTTTTGTCCTTGGTTACTGAGGTTCTGTGAATCCTGGCTTCTGTTTTCTCAGATAAAAATAAGTTCATTGACTTATATACTGTGTATCCGATTATTGCAAATTCTTGAAAGGTGGCCGATGTTTAGAAGACATGTTTTGCCCATTACTTTACTACTGTTGGTAATGTTATGATATCGGCTTCTACCCGGGAACATGTCAAACTTATATATAGTAATAGGTGGAAATAAGTATCACACAAGGTTTATTAGTCCTGTAATTGGATGGGCAAGAAGTAAGGAGTAGTAAACGAACTGAACGAAAAGGCTTAGTATGAGTTCTAACCTAATCATTAATAGATTCTGAAATAATGTTTCCCCTGAATGAGTTTGAAAAATGTTAGCAGTATAGCGTAACATATCTTGCACAAAGACATGTCATAGACAGAGACAGCTCTCTGAGGACAACGTATACCAGAGATTTTTACCTTTTATTGTATTCCGGAACAGCGTTACCTGTATAATGCCGGTTCTCTCAACAACAACGATGCAGGTTATTCGATCGATCAATCTGTACATTTGCAGTTGCTTGGGTGAAGTATGTACTGAACAAGGATGCAAACCTACGATGGGCGTCCTAGTCCCATACTTTTGTTCAGCTTCAGGTGTACAATCAACTGTCTGCTGCTTTTGGCGCCAAGTGGGTTCTATATAAAGACTGTTCGTTTTCATCACTGTAATTTTGCAGCCAGTTTAGACTTCATACCTGATACAAATCTGATTGCTGTGGAATATACAGACGACAGAATGATATTTTTGGCTTACGCCTTGCCAAAAGTTCTATATGGTTTGGAAGAGATTCAATTACGAAAATTCCACAATTCGGTTAGATTAGAACCAGCGACAGAAACAGGATGCCTGGGCAAAGCAAGTGCTTTACCAGCTGAGTTACGAAACCACGCCAGAAAATGGGAAAGTTCTCATGTTTTTTGGCCTCACTGTGCATGGTCAATTGAGTACTCGTCATTCTAGACCATGTATGACGACACAAACAGTATTTTTGTGGCGATTAGATGTCGGGCGTACGAGAGGATCGTGACTCTATGATTGGGGAACTTGGCCGCCTGGTGTGGAGCGTGAGGTGAATGGATGTTGATTTGGCACCAGGAACTAAAACTGGCCACTTGTTTGTTACCTAGTGTAAATCACATTAGCTTTTGGAGACGAGACACGCGAGAATCCGGAAATCTGTAGACAGAGAAAGTGGAAGAGGTCGCAGATAAACAAGGTGATCGGAATGGACACCGATGTCTAAGTCTACTGTGAGTCAAAAACTAATAATGAAACAAAACAGTTGGAGTTGCAAGGAAGCTGGTCATAAATACTCCCTTGGGTTTGCTTTTGGCTTAGGTTCTATACCTTAATTTCGCATATTTTATCTCCAGTTATAAAGGTAACTCTGAATTGAACCGCTTTCTTTTACCTTCTTGGTCTAGACTACGGCTTCATCTTCCTATGGTTATTGAGCCGTTAAACTGCTGCCCATGATGTTGATTTCGGTAATGTCCGGGTAAAAGATTGTCAGGACCTGAAAATACTTGTGACCCTGTTTTTAGCTACTGGAATTCTTAAGAAACCGACTCAACAAATTTGTCTTGATGAGTCTGGCATGAAGACTGAACTAACGATTGTGTCGTTTTATCACTTTCATCAGTTACCGCACTGGAACCACATCTCGCTCAAACATTACTGTCCAATCATAATCTAAACTTGAGCAACATTATGTTAGTGCATGCTACACTACAAAACTGGTACGTTCCCGCCGGTCTAATAATAAATTTAGGCAATGTGCAACTCAACATTTCAGTATGTGCTGACTTAAGTTTGGATAAGTTACCTCTGGTTTCTGTGGGGTAGGCATTATTTAAGAAAATCATTACGCACTAAACTCAGTGAAATTTCTTTGACACTGTTAAGGTTACTGTTCAACCGAACGGGTGCCCGTACCCATTCTAGAAATCTAGTGTCCTTCATTCGTCAACTCTGAATTACGTTGACGCTGTAGATGTGCTTGCGGCTCATCAAGCGTCGGTTACAGATTAAATTACCCAGCCGTTCGGAGAACAAGCAATTTCTGAAATGGTTACTAAACGTCCAAGAACCAACCTGAACAGGTTGATTGCAAAGCAGAGGTTAAACACTAGGTACTCCTTCTGGTTGGATTAATTCCGTGTGATCAACCGACCGAAATTCGTGTATTGAACGCTGTCCGCTTGAGCCGCCCACAGAACACAATTGTAGGTTTGTGACAGATGTCCAGTGACTATCACAATCACTTATTCATACTCTACTTTACATGTGATTTTGGGTATTTGTTAAATTATTTCGATCCCCCCATATATGAAAGATAGTGCGACGACCGAG
>LUCH01000146.1:64202-148333 GCA_013368495.1 Paragonimus heterotremus
CGTTTTCACTAATTCATCTCATGGGGTCCATCCTTCGTCGATCACACATTTGTCGCCGAATCGTATGAACATCACTGGCAATTGTTAACACCTCATGTTGTTTTTCATTTTCCTTTGCAAAACAATCCACGATTGACTGACTTTTGGCGAGAATGCGAATCACAGTTCACCATGGTAACGCCATCGACAACATGTGTTGGAGACTCAGTTTTGTCGAGTGCTCCTGTCTAAATGTATACTTTCTGAATGTATTCATTTCAGATGTAATCTGGTGCATGCTACATGGAAGAAATCACTTAACGTTAAAATGTCGAGAATACTCACGAAGAATCCTTTTGTGTACTAAACCTCGGAAGTCGTCAAAAATGTAGGTAGATTGGTTAATTTCTGGTTTGACAAACGTGTTTTGCTCGGTATTTTCGTATGAAAACCCAACACAATCGTTGCCGTTTGAAAAACAATTTGAAAAGTTTTACGACCAGTGAAACTGTTCTGGAATCAACTAGCCTTCGCCTACCGTACTCATTTCAAGTATTTTTTCTTTTGTGACGTATGATTGATGTAAGACGATTTTCAGTTTTACGATCGGCTTTACACGTCAAAGATGAACTTTGTCGAGTGTTCACAGGTAAGTAAACTTCTCGAAAACCATAAAATACTTAGTCACTTTTGTTTACATTTGTTTATTTTTCATGTCCACCAGCTCTATAGTTGTTTACGATCGTCCAGTTTGCCAGAGTGGGTATTCCGACTGATTCAGTTCAAGGTTATGCCTCATGTTTAATTGTTACAGTTTTACGTAAATCTACGTTTTATCAGGAAGCGTATATTTGGTCTAGGGGACAATGAGCATATTGAAACAGGTCGATGGAGCACACACACTACAATAAAGTGTACAATAACTTTTAAATTTTGTTGAATATAGTCATTTGAATGACCCAATGATGTTGAACAGGTAACAACAAACTGAGTACATACAATTCCATATAGGTCAACAATTGATGCAGAAACTCTTGTCAAGACGCGAATGAAATTTCAACCCGCTCTGATGCACTCCAATTTGCCACTCTCGGTCGCACGCGTGACCGATGACATCAAGCGATAACCGTCCGAGGTGAATCGGCTTGCAGTTATCGCCATCATTGGTAGGAAATAAAGTTGCACTGCACGAAGGTTGTGCGGAGTTTGTCGAGGATTTTTGGGGTCTAGCTTGCCAATTGAGCGACGATGTCTTGTTCGAAATCCTCACGAAATTTAGCGTAAAAAACGATAGACAATACATGCTCAAGGTTGTACAGGCACGTGTTGAACGTAATGTAGGATGAACTACTGTGGACAGGTTAGTTTTTTTTAAATAAATCAATGGATAAGTTATGGCCACTGCTTTTTTATCTTCTGCCCAAACTCATGCTGACTGGTGCTTTTCAATCTTACATGATTGTTGTAAAGGCAGTTACCGGAAAAGGTTGGTTCGTCAAACATTATTGAGGTGGATAACTTGATCTTATCTCTGTAGAAAATTTAGTGCAGTCAACTTCTTGAGACATTTTCACTAATCGGTTGCTAATGCATAGGCCAATAAATGACCTGTCAACCGGTTCAGAAAAAGTTTCAACTGATGAGTAGGGTTGATAGTGATAGTGGTAGATTTATTAACTGTAAACTTTTAGTAAATCTCTGGTACTGTTTAGTAACGTCCCGTAGGCTTGAAGACATACACGACTGTTGTAATAATCCGTATGTACAGTGTACTGTACCATCGTGCAATGAATCGTGAATATGGACGGGCGGTCAAAAACTTGATTGATATAAACTGAACAACATTAACTTTTGGTCACACCTTCCACGTGGACATTTTGGTTCGCCCGTTTTGAACAACGGTAGTAGATCTGAACACCACTCACTTGGGAGTATAGATGTGCTTTTTATTATAGTAAGTTAGTTTCACCTAATTTGTAATCAGTTGTGCAGTGATCAACATGGCTACTTCATAAGAACATGTGTCGGAGTTAAAATCTTAATCATGACAAGGGCATAGATTACTGATGAACTTTAAGAAGAGTGAAATTCCAATCTGGTGCTTCTCTTCGATATATCCATCGTTGTCCATGGTTGTTTGTGTGCCTACGGATTTTCAGTGCTTTGCACAATTCACCGGAGTAATTATCACGTAGAAGCGTACAAGCGAATATATGGTCTTTGTTTGTTTGATGATTGGGGCTAGCGGTGAGCGATAATATGTGAGCTGTTTGTTCTCGAACAAATCTGTTTAGAATGTGACGAACGTAAGTTTACTACACGGGGTCTACAAAGAACAACAGATACCAAAACAAAATTTTAGGCAATCTGTAGACATTTCGATATTAACAATCAGTTCAGCTTTGGATGAAACGTCAATTAGAGCACGTTCATACATAGGAATCCTTAGAAATATCTAAGAAAACTATGTATTACGCTGAGGTACTCTTTGAGTATACAACATAATTACCCTCAAACCTATCTTAACACCTAAAATATGTCGATCATTTTGTCCACATTATGCTAGAAAGTATGCATTTTAATGATGATGCTCAAATTAATGGCTCTGGATAAATTTCACGGCAACTGAAATCGCTTCGAAATAAGTGGCATTATTCACGATCTCTTAGAAGTGGGCGCTCAATACGATTACGGGTGGAGAGGTTGCTGGTTCTAACAATGAAAGTATGTCAGCCTCTTAACGTACGTACACTCAGATAGTGTTCGTACATTACAGCCAAACGCCTGTGGGATTTGCAATCCGCTCTGCTCCAATTTTAACATCGAACTGATAGTTCACAACCAATTTGTTTTAACCACAAGTGATAGTCAGGTGTCGAAGCATTCGTACTCAGAACTAAGTTGCCCGTTGGCTTGACACCTCCAGTTAGTCACATGGTCCACATCGTGATACTACACTTCAGCGTTGGTCTGATAACACGAATAGTGAGTCAAGTTTTTAGTGCATACTAAAACTGCAACGTCAGCGTGATCACTCCTAATGGGTGTCTCGTTTCATTGTTATGTGGACAGTTGTCCACCTAGATTTTATGCAGCTGGATTACTATTGAAAACCTTAATTATGAAGTTGCATAAAAATGGTATCTTCTAGCATAACTATGTCTATGGATTGTACAGTAGAACATCTCCGGTTGACTTACAAATGGTACGGTTAAATGAGAATAGAAGCGAACCGGATGACCGTCCCGATCGACCAGGAACTTGACCCAGTTCCATTGAACGGGTCTGGAGCAAATATTATAAAACGTATTCTGACATACTCGGTTTTCAGTTGTAAAAATTCGAAAAGCGGATGTGTATCATCACCATAGATATCTACCTTACTGAACAAATCAAATCCGATTTTGTATTTTTCATGCACTATCCTCTTGACTTCTTTCTCTGGCCACGGTTCCTGAAGACCAAAAAAAATATTTCATATGCATACATACAAACGATTGCTTACACGGAAACCGAATTGATTAGTAGGGAACGCAAGAATTCGTAATCCTCGACAGAAAAGACGCGCGTGCAGCATCTGAAGTTGACGATAATTCACGTCTCCTACTCCTCACTTTGTGGCAACCACCACGATGAGCGTAACAAAACCACTGAAAAAATTTGTATCAAATGAATTCCAGAGTAGAACATCTGACAAACCGATATCTGCTTAGCGAAATTGTATCTCCGTCAATCGTGTTAGCCGTGAAGCGAAAAATGGAGTCGATGTTAGCCAATGAATACTGACAATTCGGTATGAGAATTGAACAAAATTATCATTACCATGATAATTAAATTGTGAGTGGTAAGTGGTTAATACAATATTCTGCGTTTCTGGAGTTTTCACTTTCAAAGTAACTTTACAAAAGGGTAACTTCTGCGGTTACATAATCTGAAAGAAGAATGTAGATACAATGATTAATGCTTGGAATGGAACATTGTACGGGGTATTAAGTGTCGCATATTTGAAACAGTGAAGACCCGTTACTCAGTTCATCAAAGCAGAAGGATAACACACCGCAAAATGTCAACATTTTGTTTACGCCCATCGGTTGCAAACGTCAAACACAAGTTATATATGTATATACATATATATATATATGTATCATACTAATGAGCACAATCAGGAACTTGACACACCGACAAGCACATCAAGTCTTATGTAATTAACACCAGGGCAATTGGGTCGGTTGCATCAACCACTTTTGTGCAAACACCGTCGACTAATAAATGCGGATAAGCATCACTTCGTAAAAATCCAATGACTTCGGTTTTCAAATGCGTAACAGCATCCTGAATGCTTTCAGCAGATCAACCTGGTGACCTGCTCTCCTGGGGGTGTTTAGCAATCAGTGAAATTGGAGTTTGATCAGCTCGTTCACCAAGTCGAAGCCTGTTAGGCGTCAGCTGTTTCAGCCATCTCGGCATGTGTTGGATCACCCGCTAAGATTCTTGTCAATCTGTTCTGCTTATGTGAACATCACTGCAGCTGCAATTGAACCAGGATACAACATTGGAGACGGAAAAGTTTAACAAACTGAATTCACATTTATGGATGGCTGGTCGTGTAATTATTGGAGTTAAACGCAACTGCGCATTCACATGTGTTCGTGCTAGAGCAGACTTCATTTTGAGCTTGAAAACGTTGACTAGAAGATTGTCCTTGGATGGGTCCAACGACATTATTCCTCACGGATGAGCATACAGGGAACACTAACATATCACGATACATTTTGTTTTTTTGCTATGATGGTGTTTCGTACGTTGTTAAAACAAGGGAATTTTTCTGTACAATAGAGAAGTGGCTTCCGAGTGTTATGCTTTGATAGTTTTATTGTTTTCTATGATGACTGGTATACCATTTTATGAAGTTTTTATGCTCTGATTGCTGCGAGCTTTGACTTTGTGTGGTTGTTTGACTGAAGGACGGTACAATATCATGTGAACAATTTGTTGTCTCATGAACGTCACTTGCAAATGAGATGTAACGCTACCATATGTATGCAGATTATCGATATGGTAAAGTATCCAGTTCGATCTTAACTAGGCTGAACACAACAAAGCCTTTGAAGCACGTGACTAACCGAAAAAATTTAGATTTCGGGTATTCTCGGAAGATGATCGTGCTTTCACCTTAGTTTTTTGGGTATGAGACAGTCCATTCGGTTCGTTTAAATCCATTAGAAATTTCCAGCGTGATCATGAAGAATACGGTGTATCAAGCAAGCTTGCTTTAATTGACATCATCAGACTAGAAACATCACATGTATATACCACAATTTCACACGAGGATCTTTAGTGGAGTAAACAAGGAACAAATGTTTAATGAAGTCATTCAAATTAAACCATTGGTATACGCTCAGAAACGTTTCGTTTATGTTTTAGGACAAACGTGGCCAGCCCACTACCTCGTAAGCCTGTCAGTACCTATTGTTTAAGTGGGTACTTGATCGCAGGTTGACATTGATTTGACTGATCTAATTAACTAACCGTCCTTCGTGTACGATTTTCCCGTGAAGGTGTGTTATTCAAATAGGAAGTCATTTCTGCAACCAGCTGTCTTCGGTAATTCTCACCAAGCTTTTACAATTACATAGGGAAAGTGCAAGTCATATATGAAAATTTTAACGTGTCTAATAGGTCATTAAAAATCTTAGGGGTGGTACGAATCACGGTCTAGTGGGTGAAGACGGGAGTGTTAGTGAATGTGCTGGAGTGTTACACGAATGTCAAATTGAATAACATCCACAACTGATCGCATATGTCACGTTCCCGTAGACTTTCCAGCCCCAATCGCGGGGTTATCGATTGGAGTTAACAGGACAGTAACTGTGTCTCTTGTCGAGACAATCAGTCAGCCTACTCATTACTCACAGGCAAAAGTGGTTGAGTGTTCACATATGATAATTTGGTCGTGCCTAATGTGAGGTCATTGGCACAGTGGTAAACACGGTTGCCTCATGAACAGCAAGGCCGTGGTTCTAGTCCCGGCAGAAGCGAGAATATGCACTACTGACGAACTCTAATGAGAGCGAAATTAGAATCTAGTGCTTGTTTTCGAAAGGGACCGACTGGAAAGTGTATGGGAATGCAACAGCTGTGATCAATTTTAGGTGATGTTCAACTTAAAATTAACCAACCCCCCGACTACTTATCAGTTATATAAATGTAAGGTAACAAATGAAACTAAGTTGATTGAAAATGGTATACGAAAGATAGAAGTAGTGTAAACATGAAGTAAACTGTAAATGTTATCTTTAACATTAGGTCCACGTTCTATAAGCATTTATACGTAGTAAATATATGTAAATATCAATAACGCCAAGTTATTTTAGTGCATTAAGCTTAGACATTAAATCTAAACGAAAACTAAGTGATAATAGTTTGAATCCGTCCGAAAGATTTACAACCTCTTACGACTTGAATTCCGGTGATTTCGATATGTTAATATTGTGGATAATGTGCACAACGTTTCAGAACTTATTCATTGGGGGTGTGGAGCCTCACCTGCTCTCAGAACAGGAGTTATTGACAATCTTAGTGCAGTAATGGGCGGACCAAAACTAGAGACGCTGGCAAGCCAATTGTAAAGAGGCGGTGAAAATTTAAACAAATTAACGATAATGAAGATCAGTGATTGGTTAACTGCCAGACAATGTGAATGTGGAAAGAACCAATCAGGCAGTATGAAAATGTAAATGGTTGCACCATGATTACTACATTCAGAAAGTTGGTTATACTTCACGATCGTCCATCGATCTCGCATAATACACTGGCCACTGAGGTTCCGTTTCTAACCTTGCCACAAGTTTACAGAAGTCTGGGCACAATAAACGTGTGTTAGATGTTCGTTAAAATTGCACCCGGCATCGTTGGTTGCGGAACGCGAGCATTACGTTTATTTACTTGTAAGCTTTGACCAGTGTACAAACACGCCAAAGAATCACATTGTTGCATACTTGGTGCTACTAACGGAACAAAGGCACTGGTAATTGAGAGTACATATTCTTCGAATGTCATCCATGCTGATAATCACAGTTTTGTAGACATATACTCGATTTGTTTGCGCTCCACATTATATCGTGTTGTCGGTTTGCAGAATACAGGCAGTTTTTTGCATCAAATCGGTAGGAGTTATAGATGTCAGGCTGATCATTCCCGGCAAATATAAGAAGCAAGAGTTATTTTTCGGATATTATTTGAGTTATAGGGGAACAACGTGGTTATCGATTAATCGTAAGCTGGCTTGGGTTGGTCAACTTCTGTTGATTCAACAGTAGAAAGGTTTAGCAACTAACAGTTATAGCACGACAGTTCATCAATGGGTATTTTGTATGCTGACGGAACTTCATTTCAGAATCTTCTAGAATCCTAGGTTACAAAAATTCCGTCAGCACTATTATCAACTGCAGTAGCAGCAGTAACAACAATTATTCTATGTACTGATAAGTAGATGCGGATTTTGGTTTTCATATAAATTGAACATCACCCACAACTGATCGCAGTTGTCGCATTCCTATAGACTTTCCAACCAGCCTGTTTCGAAAAGAAGCACCAGACTCGAGTTTCGCTGTCATTAGAGTAACTCGTCCGTAGTGCACATCCTTGCGACCGCCGGGACTAGAACTCCGGCCATGCTTTCGTGAGGCAATCGTGTTGACCACAGCGCCACTGATATCACATTGGGCACGACCGAATTATCATATGCTGCTGGTTACACCGTGTTGCGGCCAGCAGCGTTGTCAGTAGCTCGGCCGAAGTTGCACAAGGAATCTTAACGGAGCGTGTCGATCACTCAGATCATGGGATAATGCCACCAACTTTCCAGGCATAGCCTAAGCTGGTTTTCACTACACGTCTAGTGAGTTTAAAAGAGTTAGCTGACGCGGCCAGTCATCTGTTACTGAAAAACTCCTCGACAGTCAACGAGCTGGAAACACACCAACCAAGCGAAGGGAACGACCTTCGAATGGCAGCGGAAAGGCTGGCTCTGGAAGTAGCTATTATGAAGATGAGGAGGACGGTGGTAAAGCGGAATAACACTCCGCCAGGAATGCAGATCTAGATAGCAACAATGATTTTTGGTCCACTGAGCAACAAAAAACTGCACTCCAGTAAACGTTTAGCTGAATGATTTTTGTTCTGTAAAGAAAGGTGTGTTCCATAAAATGCGATTTATGTTGAAGTACAAATCAGTGGGTGGTAAGAATGATTTTTGATTGACGCACCTACTGGGGGTTCACTGATTTGACGAAGGTCAGGGAAGGTAAATCGGCAGTGTGCGGTGGTCGTTCGGGAAGCTGATAGATTTTTCTTACGATTAATGGGCTACTGGAGCCTGATGTTCGAGTAGATTGTTACGTAACCACATAGCTTTTCGTTAATTGCCGCGACACACGTCAAACGACACCAGGAGAAGATTTGCTTGGTGGTGCTGAAATCGTAATTGATTAATTATGATAAGGTCATGATAGAGTGTGGGGTGGCTCCACTAGTTAGAAAGTGCAAATTACATCTTGGGCGAGTTGAAGTGGATGCACCTAGATCGATTCAAATCTGTGACAGCAGGCTACCAAATAAAATAGCGAGCCAATTTCACGGACTGTTCACCACTAATGCAGACCTGTACGGCTTTATAACATGAGTGAACTCAAAACCTTCATTAGGCCACAGCGACTTCAGTCAGCTGGCCCCAGAAGAGTTTTAGCACATTTACTGCCATAAAACGAAGGTTAAGTGAAGGACGCGTTGAAAAAGAATCATCGAGGAAGTTGATAGTCCGTTCAGTTTTCACGTCTTGTTGTTAAAAATCCCAATGACAATTTTCGATTTTTTATCGAATTCCGGCAGTTTAACGAGATTACAGTCAATAAAGTAATGTCTGTTACATCAGTGTCAGATATGTCCGATAGCATACAAAACGTCATAATGCTTACAGCGTTAAACGGGCCGTCTGGATACTAGTAAGTCTTAATCAAGAAATAGGATTCAAATAAAACGGCCCTTATTGTGAGAGGAAATCAATGCCGGTTCAAACCTATGTCGTTTTAACTGTCGGATGCTTGTTTTACGTTCAGTTGACTGCCAAAGGTGCTGGATAAACTACCCTATACTGTTGTTTGTGAAGACGATATCTCCATCAACAGCGCCAGAGTAGCACCACATAAGATACATGTTTTAGCTAGGTTGCGGACTGTCTAAGCCGCCCTATAGGTGATTAGTCGAACAATACAACCGGTATTATTCAATCGGTCAGGGCCAGGCCCAACCATTATCACAGAAACTGACGTTAGTTAAAGCCACTCTGATGACACCAGCAAGGGGAACACTGTAACGTTTCCTCGGTCACATTAATTTTGTTTGTGATTCTACATTTGTGCCTCGTTCGAACTGTTATTAATCTTGTCCACTGACAGTCGCCAAACTGGAAGGGTTTGTGTAATGGTTCCAAGAACACAGAAATGACGTAGTTGAATTAGCTCAACCCCAGAGCTAGCATCGACACGATAGTAATAACAACCGAATTAGGCAAAGCAAGTGATTTATCCGTCGAGCGCAAGTGTACAACTTATTGTCAGCAATGTAATAAAACAACAGTGATGAGTTATAGGTTCAGTAACAATCACCACAGTTTGCAAACCAAACATCAGAACTCAAAGGTCAATATACTTTTATACATTTCAGGTTGTCGACGAAAAGTTTGATTTTCATACACCATAGTGCATAGGAACCAGAGAGCGCTGAATTCGGTTGTCAACCGTATATAATTCTCAACAATACGCATGTACACACATTTGTTTAAACGTTCATCTGATGGTAGTCCATTTGAGGGAATAACAAATCGCAAATCGCAGTTTCCACATGCAATCAATAGTAGGTCATACATCTTAGGCAGACTATACAGCACTTTCCAAGATCTTTCCTAGTGTTTTGAATCCAGTCACAGTTCAGTTGAACAGGTTTATTCACCGGTCACTCTAATTATACAGGTTCAACGTTTTCACTATAGCAAACAAACAGCAGATGGGAGTTGATCGATATATCTCCGGATTCTGTAGGGCGGTACAAATGTCAAACATCTATATTCTAACTAACCACACGGCCATTTACGACGTTTCATTCATTGTAGATTAGTGTGAACTGGATAAAATGACAATTTTAATAATGTCATGTCTTTAAAACAGAAATGAGACTTCGTATGCTACCATATCGGTAGAACGATGAAAAACTTTCATACAGATTAGTAACTAATAGAAGTCGCTACTACACGAAAATGGTCATTCGGATCGTTTTGTTGCAAGAAGCCTGATCGTAAATGGACCATATCTGGTTACCTCAGCAATAAAGGAAGTTGCTTTCATCCGCTTTCCAATTAATTGATAGCAAATCGAAGACGCTCAACCATATGTTTGGTCGTACCGTCTGACTCACCTCCAGCCGATGGCTTGCCGCATTCCCCTGCTGACTCTGGCCCTGGAAAACAAACTCATTGCCCCTAACCAGTTTGCGTCTGTGTACTTCTATTGATGGTATTGTTTAGTAGAACTTTTAAGTCACACGCTGAAGCGTTCGCACAAACGAATCAAGGAGAATCATCCGTTTTGACTCCACTTCAACCCTCAGTGTAGTCTGTAGAGTTCCGGTCTACTACCTAAATTTTTTTCACGGATATCAAGCACCACAGAATCGTTTGCTACTCAGTTAGGTCGTTCGAAGTTTTTCCACACAAAAATTTACACTTAATATTAAGCACTTCATCCAATTTCTTGGTCCTAACTGTGTGATATAATGACGTACGGAACATCAAGGTTTTTATCATTAACAATGGCGATTAATCGTTTGATGGACTAGATCATAAGTGTTTGGGTATTTGTAACGCCTTTCGAGCTTCAGTGCTTTCCTGTTCAACATCTTCCTGTTGCTTAATTATTAAGTTAGCTGAGTTGAACCTCTGTAATTGTAGTAACATGGGGATGTGTTACCGAAAACACTCACAACTCACGGTTATCTCCTGTGATTTAACTTGGAGTTGAGTTCATAATTCAAGGTTCCAGGCTTGTTGTATAAATGTT
This sequence comes from Paragonimus heterotremus, assembly GCA_013368495.1. Lineage (NCBI taxonomy): Eukaryota > Metazoa > Platyhelminthes > Trematoda > Plagiorchiida > Troglotrematidae > Paragonimus > Paragonimus heterotremus. Next base: position 75,293 of record LUCH01000146.1, read on the forward strand.
CAACGAATCTTAATAAAGCTTCGGAAGCGAAAAAACTATTATTTTGTACTTGAAAAGACAAGCTAGTAGTGGTATATTGCACGATCTTTGTTTGAACTGATTTCGCTGCATCTTATCAAGTACATACTGCAGAAATGAAAATGACAAGATATGTATAAAATTGTGACTTACGGAGTGTTTGGTCCAGGTATGAGGGAAAAAAAGAAGAAATTCACTAACACAATTAAGGTAGTGTTAATCTAATGAACAGATCCTTTCGGACACACAATGGCGGCTTCAGACGTTTAATAGAAATTGTCTCAGCAAAGTGAAGCAAGCGTTTATTCCATCAAAACCAACCAAAGACCATCAAAATGCAAACGCCCACCATCAAGGACCGCCTACCTCTCCCCCTCCTGTCGCACTGTGTGTACCAATATTCGTGTGGGCACAGTTCCACCTACACTGGAGTAACGTGGAGACAGCTGCAAGTCAGAATGGCATAGCATTTGCCCAGGTGGGTGTGCAACCGCGACAGCCAACCCGTTGGAATCTGTGCGAATGAGGCCAAAGGTCATTCACACAAGGCACCGGCTTCGTCCATTGCGCATCATGTGCTCGAGACAAATCACGAGACTGGCAATCCATCGGCATTCTCAGTCATTCTTATGCACCGGAATAAACGCTTGCTTCATTTGCCGAGGTAATTTCTATTAAACGTCTGAAGCCGCCATTGTGTGTGCAAAAGGAACTGTTCATTAGATTAACACTACCTTAATTGTGTTAGTGAATTTCTTCCTTTTTTCCCTCATACCTGGACCAAACACTCCGTAAAACACAATTTTATACATATCTTGTCATTTTCATTTCTGCAGTATGTACTTGATAAGATGCAGCGAAATCAGTTCAAACAAAGATCGTGTAACATACCACGACTTGCTTGTCTTTTCAGGTTCATTTCGGGGAAAGCTTGTTTCAGTTATAATTTTGTAGTTCTCTGTCAAACGTTTTAAGGATGATGAGGTGCTTATTCGTCAAAATTAAGTAAGCTCAAGGATCTCGATAATTTTGAAATATATTTGGTCAACTGTAACGATACCCAAATGTAAAGTTGTTATTACCATCAAGAGGATTAAAATTTTGAAGAGACTGTAGGTTATCATCCAATGTCTGAACGGATAACCATTCACATAAGCGTATCAAAATGCTCGAAACTCATTAGCGAAGCGAGCGTCCAACAAACAATAAGTTGTACTGTGTATGATCTGAAGCTTTCGGAAGTTTTGTTTGTTGAAACCTACTTGCTGTTTTGGAGAAGGATTTTACAGGAAATGTCTTATAATCGAAAGCGACCCAGTTCTCTCCAGAACAATGCCATACGGTACTGTTTCTGAATCAAACCAATCTAGTTTGAGTGTCAAAAGCATTGATTCATATGTCCATAGGTTGTTACAAAAAAGAGAAAGATCTATGCCAATACCTTCCTGTCTGTGTGGTGGTCGGTTAAAAGTTGTGTTAGACGGTTTGTACATATGAAGAAAAAGTGACTTGAACTAAAGAAGATAAATTCAATGAGGTTACTGACCTCAGTCATTTCAGTGACGTACATCGAAGCAACATCCATTCATACATATGCAGCTGACGACCGGTGAGAAACAGCTAATGTGGCGGTTAGAAAAAGTGTGGTACCGATTGTGCTGATCGATTAATAGTTTAAAATTCTCAACCGATTCAACGGTGACCACAAAGTGGGGCAATGCGTTAAAATGTGGCAGAACCTAGCTGTGAAGTGGTTCTGTCTACGAAATAGCCCGCCTGTTCCATTACTCAGTTTCACCCAGCGACTTCTTGAACGTTCCTCCATACTTAGTGAGAGTTGTGCACGTGGATGAGGTGGGACGTGGAGTGTTTTGCCGGCAAGAATCAGGTCTCGTCTGACATACCTGTAATCCATTGAGAATTGATCTAATTCTGCCAGTTCTTCCAAATAGGGGGTTATCCTGAGACCCATAATTCTTCTAGTGACTCGTCTTTGAACACTTACAGCAGCAGTATCCGGAGTTGCCTCTTTAAACTTTAGTTGGTCTTCCAAAGTAGTATTCATTTTCGTCATATAACCGTCCCTGCAACCAATTCTATGTAGGAACATTTCAACTTGTCATAAAGTTGCGCGATGACTGATTGGAATTTTGAACCCCATTCGCAAAATGTTATCGTCCCATTGCCTAAATAATTCTTTTGAACTAGCAGAGACACTAGAACGCACGTTTGAGTTCACAAGCTATGTATTAGGTTAACGTTGACTCTCTTTTACGAACTTCCCTCTTCGACAGACAGTTGAGCTTCTAGGTGATTTGATTTCCAGCCACAACTTTGATATAGATATTCCACTTGAATATCTTAAGGATCTTATTTTACTATGTACAGAAAATGTCAGCCTCAATTTTGAAGGACTTTCGTATAGACAAGTAGACGGAGTGACTATATGTAGTCCATTAGGCCCAAAATTAGCCGAAATCTTCTTGAGAATGATAGAACGGCAAGTCCCAGATAATAGTACAACGTCGTATTGTACAAACGGTATGTTGACGATATTTCGATTATTACTTATACTGATCATTTATATATATATATATATATATATATATATATATATATCACAGAGTGGCAGAGCACGTCCCGAACTGGTTAAAGCAACTCATGGCACAACAGTCTGAAACCGATGGATCAGTTACTCAAAGCCACGCATCATCGATTGCCAGACACCTCATCATAACAGGTTGTCAAGTTGATCCACCCAGATCATCCAAATTATTGTTACATCAAGGGAACCTCAAGCTATTGGACTTCGGCGAAGCCATTTTGAGCAAAACTCACTAGCCAGCACCAGGTGCACAGAAATGGTTGAAGCAACCCATAGGGTTGCCGTGGTGTTGATGACGTAATACGTGGTGTGAAGGTATGCGTATCCGTACTCTGTTTGCCTCCATTTTTCTGTCTTATATAAGTTACGTGTTTTACGTTTGCGAAAGATGAGAGCAAATAAAACGTTAACATATCGCAACATACGTCTTCTCCCCGCATCGACCAGTTAGCTGTCAATTTTTCCGCAATTTCTGATGCCGTTTCTCAATCAATTAGATGTTCCTTGGTTGGTTTGTCCGTACGGTTTCGCTTCAACAAAAGCTAAACTATGTTCATGACCAGCGCCGAACTGATAAGACACTATAACTGATGAATAACCGGATGGATGGTAGATTTCAAATGGAGAATCGTCCTCACCTTGCCGTATATTTCTCCTTCAAATAGATTTTCCAGTCAGCCTCTACCGAAACAGCCAGGTTAGAACAACTTTTTGATTATGTATTCAAAAAAAAGAAATAATTTGAAGTATGCAATTATTTCAACTCCGATTCTAATCTATTTCTAGATGGTTAGCAGCAACTACAGAATCCAAAATATTACGCCAGATGGTAGGAAGCTGGCCCAGCAGAATTAAATATAATACTAATCATTAATCTGTCTAGCATCTCACTCTAACACTCCATTCTCGAAGGTGTCATTACAATCACACTGGGTGTTGTAATATCGTTTGGATTTCGTTAGGTAAGTTAAATGTATGTTCTATCCAGGTTGTTGCCCACGTAAACTAAGTTTCTACTTTACATTCCATAGCTCGTCTGGATGTAAACCCGTAGACAGAACAGGTGAAAACTGCAAATGTGCAGTGGGGATGTGCAAACAAAACGCAGTATGTTTTCTGTTCATAGTCATACTTGTTTAGTCATAAATTCACTATAGAGGAGTTGAGTGAGAACAACTCCCTGATGTTATGTTTATGTTACTTGCAAGAACACATGGAACGGCGACACTTGATCGGATTAATTTTTCTCTTGTTCGTCCTGTTCGGGCATACATTTATCCGCAATTTTCCTTTGCGAGTGGCCATCGGTAACAGTCGAAAGATCAACATTAAAGTAGAATTTCCATATCTCTGTCATACTTATTTTTAAACTCATATCATATGGTGAAGAAAATACTTTATGGTATCAAATTTAACTTCGAATCAGATAATCTAAACTCACTTTTGTTGATGTGACCCTTATTCCTCAACTCTGTGTAGATAAGTGGAGCAGTGATCGATTGTTGTAGTCAGCAACTTAGAAATTTGTGCTCGCAAAAGTAGATTTGTACACAAACGTCCCTAAAGCTACCTTCAAATTTTGCTGCATAATATTGTTTTGTGAACTTTCAGACACAGTAAAACAGTCCAGCAATTTTATAAACAATTTACTTACATGAAGCTTTTTTATGGTCAGTTTATCTAATACGCATTTTGCGAGTGACAATAATATTTAGTGATGTTATTTAGTTAAAACGAGAAAAAGACAACACTGGACAGATTTGTGTGATCGTTTTGAGTTTAATGGCAGTATTGTGGGGGTGTGTGATACATTGTTGAAAATGGAAAATGATGCAAACGAAATCGTTGTAATGTTCCTAAGGGAATGACGGTAGATTTGAAAATGAAGTAAATATATATCTGACTGCAAAACCGTATAAGTTAGAGTATGACGATGATTATTCGAGGTCAAGTCAATGGCATTTTGCAACTGTTGTGACGGCTGCTGCTGTTCCCAGCGTCTGCAAAATTTGGTGTTTATTACCATGATAAACTGCAAGATTAGATTGCTGGAATAATCTCGAGAGACATTTATGATTTGCATGAGCCAGCTGTTTCAAGAGCGGAATCCCACTTCAAGATTGTGACTGTTCATATGACGGTGGAGGTGGCGACTCCGATTCAACTCTGCTGATAACTATCGTCGTTGTTGCTGGAGTCAGAACAGTCGACTTGTTTTCATGACCTGGGCAGTTGTGTGTGGTTGTAGCTGTAGCAGACTTTGTCTCCTTGTCATCGAATCCCGGAGTGGCTGACGAGTCACCCACCTATAAGAGGTCGAAGTAAACGAAAATCTGTAAACAGCCCCTTCATCAGTTTGTCTTGTTTGAGTTCCATACACATCATGGTCTACTAACAGGGGTTGAGTTGTTCGTGAAATTATGTGTTTGTACACTGAATTACGTCTGTTTCAAAATCTTATAATAGTTTGTTGTACAGGAATGTAGAATTTTACTAAACTTTTGAAAATGGTCCTATACTAATTCAATATCTAATGCAGTTCCCAAGCCTTGTTACCTTCTGGTCTTGATACAACAGAACACACAAAGACACCGTTTGATTGTACTTATTTGGCTCACAAAAGAATTATATGTAAGGCATTCATGTAACTGTTTTATGTGGTGATTAACCATCCACTAAGTTGGCACTACTGTAAGGGAACATGGAATTGAGCAAGTTTGACGTTTACCCCGTAATTGTCCCGACATGTCGTGCATCCAGCAGTAGAAGATCAGTAGGGTAAATAGCTATTGTTTGTTCTCATCAGGCTTTTATATTAACACAACGCACGTGTGGATTAGACAAAATGATATCAAGCCACCTAAACAGTCAGCTTGCTAGGTTGGAAGACTTTCTGGGGAAATGCACGATTAAATGCATACTCACAAACGACTATCTGCCCGGCATCTTATGGAGTATTTATGTCACCCCAGTTGGATAAGACAAGCTTCATAATATCACGCCAAATGAATATACGAGGTCCACTGCCTTGCCTTGATATGTTCCCGAATGTAGTGTTCTGCGTTTTTTCTACAGCCCCTTCGGATGGCTTTTTGCTCATACTGCGCCTGCCCCGCACTTCTTCGTTAGCCGGTGCTTACTTTCAACGAAACTGTTGAAAACTCCTCATTCTGGTGTGTCGCTAGCACGCTGCACGTAGTTTACCAAGGTGCCAAGATTCTATTTCCCTGACAGTCATCCCAACACAATATGAGTGATATGAAGTCCAAGGGAAGGGTCGAGTTTGTTGCGTTTATAATACCTGGTTTTCTTGCGTTGAGAATCGGTTGTTAATTTACAGTTTGTCCGCAGTAAACGAAGTGTGAACTAAGCCGAAGGTTAGAAACGAGTGACAAAATACAAGTCAGTAAGCCGCCTTGAACATGTCTGCTATGTCTAAACAATCAACCAACTCAGTTCTTTATCACACAGGTCCCATAGAAACCTATCGAGTTGGGAAGTTATTTGGCGCGAATTTTGTATTTATTAGGTACTGTGAGGCACTTTGTGGATCTCAATGAAAAACATAGCTTCAGCTGTCAGAGCATAAACATTTACATGTAAACGAATTGCAAGTAGCACAGTGACGCTAAATGGTTAAACCATAAGAGCATTCTTCTTCAATTTTAGAATTAAATGGAATGTAAACCATTAGTTGGAATCAATTCCATGGAAAAAATTCCAAGTCAGTGGACCCCAGTATCCATTGCACTGATCCGTTAGGACAGGTCCATCAATGCGGATGTGTCATTCGACTATCTGTATGCACGTGTGTCATAATGGACGGATATTCCCTCCTATTGTAGGCAGACTCCTGTCCGTCGTTCACAGTCCAGTGTCTGCGGATACCTACACAGGGTGGCTGGTTAAAGCCGTTAAAGACGGTATTCTACATCGATAACACTTAGTGAACTACGGTGCTTTAGAAGCAATTATAGAAATGTCAGCCAATTTCCTTAAAATTCACTATTTGGAGAAGGCAGCAAGAATGCAACCATAGACGAGCGGGTACCCACGGAAAAGATCACCTGTCGTGTATTTGTTAAAATCCACATTTCAGGGTGAGAGATTTAACCGTGCACAAAGATATGCGTACATACGAACGCCTGGGTAACAACAATCAGTGTGTGAGGGTAGGAGAGAGGAGGATACCTGTGTACAACGCTGCACTGGGTTAACTTCAAGTTGATGAAGTTCTTTGAGGCTACTGTGACGGATCAGTGGCCTGGTTCATCGTTTGTTTAGTCCGCCCAACATGCTACGAATTGTGACATTCTACTGGTGTACACATCAGATGAAAAACTTTTGACGTATTCTGTGACCCGGCTATGTCTGTCCTGCCGTCGAATTTAAGTTTTACACGGCGGATTAATGGCTGCATGTTGATCGATTGGTAACAGTGCTTGAATCATGAAGTTGGCTGGCGTCGATAAAGTAGAATTGATTGCACTGAATTCTTCAAGTTTGAGTTCCTTAAGTATGTATAATGAATTCAAGCTACGCCGCCCACAATAACCATGATAACAATACAACGGTAACGGTTCATGGAAAGTGGTTTTTGTGTAAAAGAATAAAAATTATGCGTGTCCATATGCATCATACGTGTTCCCTAATAGAAATCATTGTTCGTATTTCACGTAGAAGTTAACTTAATATGCAGTGTACTCGCCTTGAAACTGATGTGCACTTACGCTTGGTTTACTAAGTGAACAACCACTAGCTTTCGTTTACACAAGCAACCGATGTTAGGGAACCGTAACTTTGAACGTATTTGTGTTATGGCTATTATTTCCCGTCTCATTGGGTGGCGGAACTGGAAGTAATCCTATGTGCTTGGCGGACTCACACCTGAAGACCACAGCATAGTCATTTCGTACATGCAAATGTTTATCTGTACAATTAAACCTCCCACTCCGACAAGCAGCCTGTAACACATCCTCAGAGCTGCGCTGTATAAATCGCGTATACCTTTACGCAGTTGTGAAATCCTGGTAAACACTACAAAAACAAATGTTTGAGCAGGTAGGTTCCTGTGAAATATGGGGACATTATGAGCATATTCAATGCCAAGCTACTTTTTAGAAATTTCAAGAGAAGTAATCTAGTCACAGTGGGATCTTTGTATACTGAAGTTTAAACTGCGGTGAAAATTACTGTAGGTCTGATGTTGGACTGTCACCAGACAAAACTCTGTAATGCATGTCCCTTAACGCAAGTGCTCAGATTGCAGTCAAGTAAATCAAATCACAAGCAGAATGGCTGATAGTGATCGGACTACAGTTTTAATCATTCGGACTAACTTCTACAACAGTACATGCTTTCAGATTGCCTTGACTTTGATTATGATCTCTCAGTGTTACCATGCCTCAAAACAAAAAAATTTAGATTCTACAACCTAGTCTCAGTTATTTCACTTGGTTTCCACCAGCCAAGTAATTTTTATTTGGTCGAAAGTTGTAGATTTTGGCCTGGATATTTCGCGTGTTGCACACAGGGTGTTGGTTGTCTAAGATCGACAATAATTTATGTTTCGTTTCAAAACCTCATCCTACCGAGATGTTGAACTTCGTTGTCCATTCTGGTTGACCATACTGAAATCACAACTTCTCACTTGAACATATAAACATCGTCTCAACTGTCTTTGCCCTAACAGTGGTTTACGCAGTTTACACTGCTGAGAGTTAGTGTAAAAGTTGCGCCCATAAAACCCGTAAAAATGTTTGCGTGGTGTTCTAGGTAAATTACTGTTTGGGCCCGGATCTCGGAAAATCCAACGCGACTAACCTTGTTCGTAGCCCTTTTCATGATCACTCGATAAACCAACAATTCAATCCCGAGTATTATTACTCCGGCAACGAATCCGCAAGCAAGCAAGATAAACATCCCACCAACTTGTTCCATGCCAAACCCGGTAGTTGAAGTGGTCTCTGGACAATTGGACGTGTTAGTAGACCACCATTTTTTCTCCAGTATATCGAGCGTGTTTTCAGCTTTTAGGCGTAGAATCCTGAATGAAGCAAAATAAGACTGTGCAAATTATCAATGTTTGGACGGCAAACTGATTTGATTTGTTTTCAGGTTATTTATTAACAACCTAAAACATGCTTCATGAATGAATCTTGAGTAGTAAGCTTTTTTGGAAGAAGCTGTAACGAACAGTTGACGAAGACGCGGTTTTAGGTATGTCAAATAAAACTTTGTGTACGGTTTTGCAAATAAGCCGTTTCAAAAATAGGTTGTTCTCGTAAAACCATTTGACGGTAGAGGGTAGGTACGTTACTCTTGCACTAAGTCACAAGAAGTCTAATTTCACAAAAAAAGGTTTGGTATTCCTTCTTCCTGGTATTTTATTATCCGAATTTCAAACAAAGGATGGAGCCGCGAAATGTTTGTTATTATGTACCGCTTGTAATAACAGTGGTTTTGACTCATAACACATCCTACGCGGAAGAAATACTGCAAGGTCAAGGAAATGAGGTAAATGTCAATACTGAAAGAGGTGATAAAGACTACGATAAGAAATTTGTTAGTAAACTCTAATCTTCTTGTTGGATACTTCCAGGGTCTATTTGAATTCACGGATAACTCTCTAAGTTTTCTCCAAGAGGGTATTTTAGCTTACTGCTAAGTCATACAAACCCTAAGTGCAAGACATTAGAAGTTGTACAAGAAGTTCCCGATTAATATTTAACGACAGCAGACTTTTCTAAAAAAATATGTTACTACTTTCTTTGCCTGTCAAATTCTTGATTTGTTCAAGCATTAGTTGGTGCATAATGAGAGAACTTATTAACACGAAACTGACGGCAGATATCTAATCGGTTAGACTTTTTAGGTTGACCCTGCTCTGGAGAAGAAATATCCATAACATATGATGTGCATGAAATCAATTATCTAATATTAATACCGTCCAAACAGAAAGAGATTATTGATGTGTTACTTATAAGTAGTTTGACAGTATTCTAAATTATCCACGATACAACTCATCTTTTTATTCTTTCTGACTTACATGCTATTTAACCTTGGCGTCAGAAAGGATTTGGGTGGAAGAGCAATCCCATAATGCCAACTTCCAATTCTTTCTCCCAACTGTCTCAGATCACATGAAGTCGAAATGTGATAAGCTGCTAGCGGAGATTCCATGAAAATGACCCATCCATTTCGCAAGCGTCTTAACGAGTCTTCTGTATCGTTAGTGAAACCCCATTTGGACATACGCTTGAAGAGAATCCCGTACCGTTCAGTGATTGGATATTGCCAGACAGAGTAATTGGACGAAGCTTCGGCTGATGAAGTCGACGGGTTTGAACACGTGATATTTCAAGGGATCAATCACAAACATTAGGGATACCAATGATAAAATTATCAATTTCCCAAATTAATTGCTTCTCCGTAGTTTGAAAACAATGAAAGTGCGACTGTAGCTCAAGCATTCATTCTTCTCAGTGAGAGTGCTCAACAATTTAAAAGATTACAGTCAAGTCTGTTGCAGATTTTGCTAAATCGCAACTTCCAAGTGTTATCAAATAATGGTCAAGAAACTAGGCGCGAAATGAGATGGAAAAATTAAAGCCGGAAATACCCAACATGTCTGGCATCAAGTTAGAACAAGTTGGTATTGATCTAAGCTTAGTAGACTACAGATTAGCAAGTAGTGACTGTGAGGCCGAGCGCTAATCTCTATCAAAATAAAGAGACCAACAGTTATCGACTATGGTTATTTAGCAGTGTGTAACATGTGGAAGGATATTTTTTGTGATGAGATCAACTTAAAATATTATCAAGTCCAATCAACTTAATACACTTGGGATTGTAGAACAATTTGGTCAATTCATCTGCAAAGACCGATCAAACACTAAAATATAATGAGAAGTGGGTAACCAGTATTTCTAGATTAAATAAATTGGAAACTACGTATAGTTGATCACAATTTCCACATTCAGACAATTGTGTTAGCCATCTTGTTTCCAAAAACAGCGCCAGATTTTACGTTCGAGCATGTTAGAATAAGCAAGATTCGTATGGACTGGATGAGTTAGAACAAGACGTGATAATCTTATATGGAACATTGATAGACAAAGTATATCAGTCACATTTTACTCATACATGCAAAAGACCCATTGATTCCAAACCAATTATCATAGCCGTACTTCGTAAAGGTGTTGATCTCTAACAGACTATTGGAGAAGATAATAATTCCCCTTACACCAAACTTAGACCCAGGTCGTCTGAACGTGAAACGTCACAAACTGCGTGTTCATTGAGATATCAAGACCAAACCCATCGCCAGCCAGCTGGGATCTCATTACATTGACCATCAATTCTGGTATGATCCACTGCTTCCTTTCTACCCTCGTAAATTAGGTACGTTAGACAAGCGTCGAAGCAACTAGAAACAAGCCTTGGTGAGTACATTCTTGTATGATTTACTGATTCGGTAAACGCATCCTCACGACGTGCCATCACTAGATATTGGAAAAAATTGGACACCAACTGGACGCAAATTCACACATTCACACTTTCAAAAAACAAAACCCCTTTCAAATTTATGGATGTCGTCAAAGAACTGCAAGATAAAGCGTATTTTTTTTATTGCAAAGACAAGTCAACATTTTTCCCGCTTTAATTTAGCAACAGCCATCTTCATCTGTCATTATGATTCCATTTTACACTAACTTATGAGTATCAGCAGATGTTGGTTAATCCAAGTGTAAAAGCCATCACAACTGATCGAAGCCGTCACATTCCCTTTGAATGAAGGCCAATGGACTAGTGATCAGTACGGTTGTCTCAAGAAAGTGTGACCCGACCACGACATCTGTGAACAACTTCTGGTGATGTTAAATTTATTTTCGTCTATTGCATACCCGTACTCTGAGTTGAGTTCACTTTGAACTTTGTCATTCGGAGTCTGTTTTCGTCTTTTGAATCTCAAGCTCTTAATACTTAACATTTGATATGTATTTTCACGTCAATACCAACGTTAAGAGTAATGGAAACATCTGGTTACTGTGTCCAGAACGTCACTGATTTGTCACAAGCAAGTGTAGTGTTTTCACTTCTTGCTGCTTCCCCTGCCATTATCTGGAACGAACGATGCGATCAAATTTAGACGATATTCAATTTGGAACAATTTCAATCCTTAAGTGTCTACCAGTGGTTCGAGCATTTCAAATTGAAAGGTCATGGTTACGCTGATGATTGCAGTGAACAAATCTTTTCTGTTCATATACTACTCGCAATAATCGAACAAAATCAACGCTATTCAAACCAAATTGGGATTATATATTTGGGTGACGGACGAAACATTCCAATTTTCTGTAGATCAATTGGTTACCTTTGTCCTGCACCTTTCTATATCGATACCAATAACGTAGTGACCTTGATAACCGCGCGTGCTTACGAAAACCGTCATTCGTACCAACCTATTTATATTTTCAGTTTTCGTTTACTAAGTCCCCTTAAATACCGGTTGAACGTGCATGAAATTCTTTTCATGGGTGCAATTTCTGTTTCAGTAATCGCGGTTCAACCTGTGTGGGATCGTCACTGCATAGTCATCTCAAAACCTCACGTATTTACCGGCGTCATTTTATCGCGAGGAATATATGATGCACTCCTCTAGTGTTCTACTATTTGAGAACTGTCCTTACAAAATACTTTGACATAAAAATGGTACGTCTCTGTTTTCGATATCGTTCTTGCTATGTCGAATAAATCCGTAAGTGATTAACTCTATACCTATCTGGAACACCGGACTTCTACTGGCATTTACTGGTTGTGGATGGTCTCAACTGTCGTTGTCTTTCGTCTTTGTCTCAATGGTTTCCAAAATCACGCAATTACTTGCGATTTGTCTGACTACGTCGCCCCGAACTGGCAACCCCGTTTTTTCCCCTAAAGAAGGTATTAATCGAAAACGAGACGTTAGCAAAAAGCACAGTTTTTAAGTATTTTCGCGTTGTAAGGTTCGGGTAAGCTTCTTATAAATGTTCTTTAATGTAATAGCTAATACTTTTGTTTCCGATTGATCAGGTTGTACAACGACTTCCACCTTAATTTCGAATACACGTCAGTCACCATCACGTTTGGACTCATAGGCACCTTCAAACTGAACATCGAGTTACTAAGTCTTGATTGAGATCGGCGGTCATTTTGAGATCAGAATTTCCTTTCGTACACAACTTAATTGAGAGCTTACATGTGAACTTATTTTGAAGCTGTTCTTATTTAAGAAACTGAATGCAATTGCGTCATAACTGACTGAGAGCAGTCATCAATTTTTGTTATAACTTTTGCCGTTTTCACTAGCATGTGTCAACGGTTTTGAAACACTTATAGCCAGCATTCTGTTTGTTTGTTGTGCAGGCAAAGAAAGGTCTACGGTTTTCCAGATAAGACACTTACTTAGATTCACTGACAATTCACGCCAAACTTTGAAGAGCGATTCTTCAACTTCATACATTTTGCGGAAAAACGCATATTCAGCTGAATTACTTTGCACGGTGTACTGGAAAACAAATAAATAGGTAAAATACAAAGCATTAGTTTTGCCAATAAAAAGAACCACTTCTACATATCATGCTAAATACACCTGCGTGGAAATATCACCGGAAATATCAAAGTGTGGTCTTAGTAGAAACGATCACCGACGATTTCAATTCGTGTAACTTAACGCAAGAGATCTGACTAAACTAGGGAATAATTTTTTTGAACACATCTGATCTGCCGCCATTTTTTAAATTCGATATGATTTTAACGCTATCGAGGAAAACTGCCTTTCTACACACATCGACAATGCAGACATTTGTCTTGAGGTCATGTAAAATATTTGCCTTTCTTTTTCCTCATGGAGTTAAACTGACGCAACATTCTGTTTCATTTCATTCCCACAGAACCTAGTGTTTCATGGAGTCGTGTTTATCAGCAGCTCTGAATAGTTAAACAAGTTTACATACTAAGCCAAATTTTTGTCAGTTGTCCGTTATAGTCATTAGTTCAGTACATATTAACAACATCAAAACAACGAAACACAGAATGACTTAATGGATTGAAACCGTGCATGAACTAAAACAACAAGACCAGGTAAGCAGGTTAGGTTGATTGTTGTTATGCTTCGGGGTGACATTCATTTTGCAACAAAAATTTGTGAAGCAGGACCAAAATGCCTATTTCTTACTAGAGTTAGCAAGGTATGCTGTCAATGACACAAGACAGTGCCGTTCTTATGATAGAGCAATTTTGATTCAGCTCTTTCTTGATGAAGGGGTTATTGTAGGAGTCCATATCCACATAAAAGTCTGTTCCAAAAATTATGGTTAAATAGTGCTGACCGTCACCATGAATTTTCAGTTCAAAATGGCCTGTTATGTTGACAGTGAACCAATTGAAGCACAAAGACTGCATGGCTTATTGCTTACATCTTTTACATAGTATGCATTCATTCCTGAATTCTTATGTCATCTTTGGTTAAAGTGGTCCAAAGTAGGTACTTCTCAAAGTCAAATGAAAGTCAGGCGACAGTGCTAACTTACCTGGCGTCTTGGTAACCAAATGTTAGTTACTTGCTGAATCAATCAAAAACTTGCTAGCGTGAAAACTGTTCTGCATCTCTTTTTACCCGTAATAGGGTTATCACGTGAATATTTTTTCACCCAATGCCGTCAGTTCTCGATAACACTGAGCTCTGTGCATGATACCCGAAATGTAGGGCCGCATCATCTGACCTAAAAGTATTGGCAGTCTGAAGACAGAGTACTGAGACATGCACGAACTCCTTATCTGATTAGGATGAACCTACGAACCATGTAGCATTCATCAACGGCGTTTAACGCAAACAGTTTAGTTACAAAATATGGAATCCATTTAGAAAATCTGTCATAAAGACCAAACTTTATACAACATATATTGAAATGCATGATACCCACATTGGTGAATAAAATAATTGGTGATCATCGGATAACCTACCTTCACGTCAGTTTGTTCAACCAATTGTTCCAAAGACTTAATTTCTTCTTTGAGTCCGGAAACCGTAAGTCTGGCAGATAGATTTGCTGAGAACATGGACACCATGATAACCACAAAGATCCAATGTCCCGTTATCAAAATTCTAGTTGACGTTGATCGAGGATCCAAACTTTCACCTAGAACCGATAGTCGAACAAGATTGAATGAGTGTTCATTGCCAGAGGTATTGACCATCACAGATAACTTTTAAACACGTTCTCAGACACTCCACTAGAGTCAATAAATACTGTTACCATATGTGAAAAAGATGGTTCACTTATTACCAGTCAATCGCGCCGACTCGACAGGTGGGCTAAACATTTTGAGGAACAGTTGAGCTGGTCTCAGCCGGATCATGTGGACGACGGGTCCCGAATGGTCAGTTATTGCGTTCCGCACGACCCTCTGTGGGAAGCAGAAGTGGTCGTCGAGCTCAAGTTATTGAAGCGTAATACGGCTGCTGATCCAGACCTCCTCCCTCCTTCTCTTTTCAAGGATGGTGGGGAGAGGTTGATAACGGAACTGACAAAACTCCTTCAGACGATCTGGGAAACTGAAGAGGTGCCTCATGATTGGTGCCTATCAACAGTCATTCCCGTTTTCAAAAAGGGGGCCCGAAGTCTATGTGACAACCACAGAGGCATCAGTTTGGTGTCAATTGCGTCCAAGTTACTCACTGGCCTTATTTTACGTCGGCTCACTAAGCCCGAAGAAAGCCAGATACGTGAAGAACAGGCAGGATTTCGATCCGATCGAGGGTGTGTTGATCATATTTTTACCTTGCGACGGATCTTGGAACATCGGCACTGTTACAGACAGCCGACAGTGGTGGTCTTTTTGGACCTAAAGGCTGCTTTCGATTCAGTTGCTCGTAACGTTCTCTGGAGCTGTCTCCTTCGCAAAGGAGTACCAGAGAAATACGTGAATCTATTGAGGTCACTGTATGTCCACTCTGCAAGCAGGGTGGGAGTTTATGGACAACTGTCTCGGGCGTTCATCACTTCTAGTGGTGTTCACCACGGGTGTCCGACGTCGACATCATGGAGCGTGCGCCTTAGGAGTCCAATGAATTTGGTATCGAGCTTCTTGCTGGGGCCAGCTTGATCGTCATGAAGTATGCGGATGTTATTGTCTTGTTTGGCTCCTCTGTCGGAAACATGCAGACCATGCTGGACAAGTTGAGCGACCGAGCTGGTTTGTATGGAATGCGTTTTGCACCTTCAAAGTGCAGTGTTGCTTCAAGACTGGGGCATCTCCATTCCCACTTTCATTATTACAGGTAATTCGCTTGAGACTGTGAACAGTTTCACATACTTGGGTAGCACCATCTCGTCAGCTTGTAATATTGCCGATAAGATATCAGCGAGGATAGCAAAGGCACGACTTGCCTTTGCCAGACTGCATCATCTGTGGCGTCGAAAAGACGTCCGGTTGTCGCTGAAAGGAAGGGTATATAATGCTTGTGTACTTTCTGTTTTGCTTGATGTTTCGGAAACGTGGCGTTTTCACAAAGAAGATATTAACAGGCTTGCTGTGTTTGACCATCGTTGTCTCCGCCAATTGGCCCATATTAAGTGGACTGATTGCGTTAGCAATGTGGCCGTTCGCCGGCATGTATTCCAGAACACTCGGAATGTCCGATCAATTGATCAACTAATTATGTTGCACAGCTTGAGATGGTTGGGTCACATAATCCATGTGCCATCTGATCGTTTACCGTACCGGGCATTATATGTTGAGGCCACCAACAGTTGGGTAAAACCGTGTGGTAGTCAATCAACAATGTGGTAACGAAATATGAAGACCCTGACTGTTCCACTGAGCAAAGTGGGTAGGTGTCGTCTGGTTGGATGGGGTCCTCGTGATCACCCAAACCGCTGGTTAGAGACGCTATCCGAGATGGCGGTGTGTCGCAGTCAATGGCGTACCTGTATCCTTACCATTTCTAGTTCACCCTCTTAGTCTTTTTTTAATAATCTTCAAGCTTCTTAATAGCGTTTTCTTCTATGATATTCCATGTCACTGTTGAGGTGATCGGCGGCTCGAGCCATAGTACTATCTGTTCAAGCTGATGGCTGTAATGATGATGATGATTATGCTAAATACTTGTTTCTAGATAGGGGCAAAATGGGTCACCTGAACTTTTGATAATACCAGCGTTTATGTGCAATAATTTATTCATATCCATTTTGTGATCGACGGGAAGTGGTCGATTCGTTCCTGTTATCATCACGTTAACCGGTTCTGAACTCCAGGTCCGGTCTGTAGCTGACCCTATTAATAGTCTACAGCAAATATCAGCTGACCCTTTTGGTCAGCATGACATATCTGCATATTAGTGTAATTTGGGACAATCTTGCCTAGTAAGTTTAATGCGATCGGAGACTTCGACTTGTCTAGGACGTCCTAATCGCGGGGTTATCGATTGCAGTCTCCTATCGAGACGATTGGACAAACTAATCGTTACTAACTAACAAAATTGTTTGATCGTTGAAATAATTCGGCCGTGCCCTGTGTGAGGTCAATGGGACAGTGATCACCACAGTTGCCTGATGAAAGTCTGGCCAGAGTTCTAATCCCAGCGGTAGTAAGGAGATGCACTACTGACGAGCTGTGATTAGAGCAAAGCTTGATTCTAGTGCTTGTTTTCGAAAGAGGCTGGTTGGTAATCAGTCTGAATGTAAAGACTGCGATCAATTGTGAATGATGTCCAACCTGATTTCACAAAATGTAACTTGTAAAAATAACATGCCCTAACGAGTGTATAGGTATACTGTGAATGAGTTAAGCGTTACCAGCTGAATATTTTCGGGGAGGAAGTGATCATTATTAAAATTTTTGAACATTTCCGCGTGTGCTGACCTTTTGGTTTTCTCCCAGATTTGGCGGTCACAGTGAGTAATGTGCGGTATGATAGTTTAGTTAGCATAACAGGCTTACCGCTTTCTGATGACAGACAGCACGAAGTTACTAGATGACCAATTGATTGTATAGCTTAGTAGATGATGGCAAATGGTCTTGTTCCCCACAAACACGTCCCCTTTAAAGGAAGTTAACTATTACGAATAGGAATGGTAGAACACAACGTATCCACTCATGTATTGTGTATAAACGAACTAATCTTTTAAACCGTAGCACAAAAACAATTGATGAAATAAATCGTACAGTTCTCACCAGCGTCTTTTAATGCCGCAGACGACGATTGCTAGCGATAATATGTTACGTTTGTCCTCTTCTACAGATCCTCGCATTGTCATCAAAAGTTTGTGCATTCTTTAATTATTTTCCATTAAGGCAGATACGTAAATTTTTATTGCTTATTAACCAAAAACAATGTACAGATAACTATATAGTTTTACCAATTGACAATATAGCTTTATGGCTGATGAGCACTCACCCTGTTGCGTACATGCCCCGAGGACGTACCAGATGGATTCTTTCAATGTGAATAGCGTACCCTCTGATGGTCCTCCATGTAGAACTGCTTGATTTTGGAAACTGTACGGTGATAAGCGGTCCAGCAAATAGACGAGAAAACTCACTGTACCCACAGCAAGCAAACAGCAAAGCCATACCGGACTAAAATGATTTGGGAAAGTGGACAGTGAGTGAATTAGACACAAAGAAGAAACTAAATCAAAGGCGGTAATTTCGAAATAAACTCAACCTCTAATTGGTTTTATGCCTAGTTTTTATTCTGTATAATGACCCTCACTAGGTAAAAGATGGATGGTTTTGAAGGCAGATTTACAGTTTTTTGGAAATGCATGCACTTGTTAAGTTTAAATGACTGTTGGAACCAGTCGCACGCTTATAAGCCTACAGATTTAAGCGTTTCCGAAACCAACACACTTCACTGCCTTGCTGCCACACTTACATAAATCAGCAGAGTGGAAATAGTTTTTCATAGACAAAGGGTTTCACATACAGTAGCTTGAGAAACTTCGAACCTGTTGTCGGAAAACAATAAACTGCCTGCGCAATTTTGCGATTACTAAGGTTCTTACTCACGTGGTAAAAACTTCCAGGAAAAAGAATGGTCCCAGCTCTTGATCAGTTTTGGTGCTGACCAACATAATCAATCCAGCTGAGTCGTAGTAAGGAATGGTGAAATCAACAACCATTTTACGCTCACCATCTTGAATGACTGGACCAAGGCCAACATCTGCATGCTTGACAGGTGAAGGAGAAAAGGAGTAAATTAGCATGTACGTAAACGTACACACACCTACTAAAATTCGTAAATGGAACAAAACAAACATTGATGAATACATTATTATATTGAAGACGGAAAGCTTAAAATGGCATCTTTAAGTGCCCTATTTATATCGTTTTTTTAGATGATCACTTGTTGAATCATGATTAAACTGTGGATTGATAGATTCTTGTTCTACTCACTGTCACCTCTCTCAACAAAAGTGGTTAATCTTCTTAGATATTAATCGATCACGACCTCACAGTAAAGGGTGTGTAAATAAAAACTTATAATCAATGGATTAGGAACAATGCGATTATTGGAGTTAGCTGTAACACTATACATTTTCTTTATTTTAGATGTACTTCTTTAGGAATTTTTCAATTGAAACCACGTTAACAACGGAACAGAGGCCATATGGATTTGTCTTGGCTTTGCTACACTGCGTCGAACCTGAAAGAAGTGGTTGAATGTCACTGGCGTTAAATGCGATTGAAATGAAATTTAGTAGAAGCATTTATGAATCGTTATTCAACCGTCCATAACGGAGGTTTTCTGCAGCTGTAGTTGTCGAGTGTGGATGGAAAGAAATCCGGCTCGACTGTGTCCTGCATCCAATGAATTGCTTATAACCTGCATATGGGTGGAGCATATGTTATGAATCCCTGACAGTGAGTGTGATAGAACAGTCCGGTCTTCTACTATTGTTTCATGTTAGAATGCATATTCGGGGGAATCTTGTCAGCCTACTGTGTATCTCTACAACTACCTCCAATTACCTGTTCAATTTCCTTTTTGTAAATGGAATTCCGTTCATCACATGTGGTTCTGTTTTTACAATCCGTCTGGTCGTTCAGTGAAACTACATCACTGAAATACATCAACATCTGTACCAACCGATTTGTGACCCGGAAGAATGAACAAAGAAAACGGAGCTTGTATATTAAACGTCCATTTGGGATATTGGAATTATCCAATCCTATGTGTTCCATTATCAAACGACACGAGTTCCATTATGCGCGTGGAAACTGCCGGATGTCGGTTAGAATCTGACAGTCCTTTAAGTCAATAAATCTGTCGCTTTGCAGACTTTAATATCCAAATCTTTGTTGACGAAAGGTCCCACAACTGCTGTCTTCACACAAGGTAATTAGGGCGAATTGAAGGTTGAATCATTGACCAGGGTAGGTTGGTTTGTGATACACAGAAATATGAAACCTCTGGTGATAGATACTATAAATAGTATACTTTGAAAGTGTTCTTAAAACGTTGTTTACTTTCTATTCATCAATACAAACAGTATGTTATTGCACAGAGAGTTAAGAAGTTGTATGAATTGATTGCACAAATTTCATTTCGGAAATGCCAATACACAACTCTATCACATTTGTGGAAAGTTGAAAAACTGTGTCATAGGTTACTTTTCCTGGTTTCCAGAAAAAAAACACGTTTGTCACTGAAGGCGCAGCAAAAGAAACCAAGAATGTTATATCCGTTGGGCCAGCACAACGTTTAGTAAATGTGTTAAACATAACACCAACCACACTTGGTCGCAGTCTTCGCATTCAGATAAACCGTCCGGCCAGCCCACTACAAAAGGAAGAGCTAGACCCGAGTCTCGGTTTTATCAGAGCTCATCAGCAGTGGAAATTCTATTAACGCATCAAGTCAAATTTCATCAAAGTCCAAAACAAGTTACAATTTCTGAAGACAATAAGTTGTTGGGTGCATTAACAGAGACATCCTTTTCAGGAAAAATCGCAACCATGTCTTCGATAGACTTGTTGTCATAGTGCCGTGTTATTGAAAAACAACCCATTAACAACCACAGATGATGTATTTTGCAGGACACATCACTGTTAGAAGTTTTCCCTACCTAAAGGGAGTAGATTGCATACGATAAAAAAACTTACTTCGTTTTATTGGTTTTATTTTGATACCGCTGGCATTCGTAACTGTAATACACTACTTTCCCTACATGTGTTTTTTCCCTTGAAAGTCTAACGCCCTCGTGACATCATGAGAAAAAAACGTTGTGAACGTTGGGCTTCGAGCTCCGAGCAGCAAACTCGGTTGCCGATTACTAAAACACTGAAAGTACATACCACAGAGTGAGTTGTGTTCGAATAACATCATGTAAGCTGAAACAATTTTTATTTGAAACTTGAAGCTAACAGCAACTGCGACATGTGAAATCGGTTCAGCTTATGTTTTTTATAATACAATTATGCTAGAAATGTACAAATTTCCAATACGTGATACTCTTGAACCATATTCAAATGAAACTCCTTTTAATAGAAAATACATTAAACTTGGGTAAATGAGCACCACTGTCAACAAACCGGGATACTGTTTCGGGAATAAAGGCTCGCTGTCAGCGCAGGTTTCCACCAACTGATTAAATATCAGATGATTACCAGTTAGCATAGAGTGTTGCTGAAATAAATGGTGCCTGATATACACACAGAATGTCCGAGCTCACGTCATAAGTTTGCACTTCATCAAGGAATTTGTGCTCAATGCAAGAGAAAGGTACAAGGCCATCCAACATTTTGCCGAAATGCCTATCACAGTAAGTTGCACGGTACCAGGGTTTTTTTGTCAACCGAACTGATTGCAGATTGTACTATTGAGGAGCTACGGGATCGCGGTTGATCATGATAACTTATCAAAGGTTGTCTCTGAGATGACTGCCACAGATTGTTGACTTCCTTACTAGGGTGCAACACTCTTATAACTCAAGCAATTACATGTGGGTCGTTTCAATTAAATATGCATTGAATAGACCAGTAAGCAACGTGATTCTCTCTTCCGAAGGGTCTATACACGTAGTGATCTGAATGTCACCCGGAAAAATCTATAAGCTACCAGTGGATAGGTTGTCTTTTTGATCTCACAATACCAGAGTGAGCGAAAGTGGGTTATCTATGATTAGGCCATACCACGAGTTGTGAAGTACGGTAAATTAACAAACGGCAAAATTTCTTGAACATGTGGAACAACCCGGGAAACTTTTGGGAATCAAAATGAACTTGGATTAGATTCCTGAGAGATCCATTTTCATAAGACGATGACATTAATTAAGAGTAGTGTTCGATTATATCTTGGCGGGAACAACAGTGAGTTTATCAGGTTGTCGTTACCGAAACGTACATGTGCCTTGAAAGTTTCTGTGATAACCGTGTACAGGACATTATAAGGATGTCACTTGATGAAACAACGAAAGATGAAACTGTCAATGTTTGTGACTCGATGAGACAACTCACGTCACGAGAGCAGTGATGTTTTATGTCTAGGGAAATGGACTTCCCCACCTACTACTTAAGGTCTGAATTTTTTGTCAGCAATTCGGATGAAACGTATTGAGAATTCATTATTAAGCATTTGCAAGAAACCTGGGCTTCAATCAAAATGATGTTACAACATACAGACCATGTCACGATAGTATGACTCCTACTTCAGCAGTTGCACGCGCTGGAATGATTACTCAGCAGTCCTGATGATTACTGCTTTCCGAAGCATACTCTCCAAACCAAGAGGTCTGGAGTTACGGCTGGGTTAGAACGGAACCTACTGTGTTCATTCCACTAAAACCCACCCGCGGGAAACCGCGCTAAACAACACAGTGGCATTCCAAAGATGAATGAAGAAAGCACATCCTGCTATCTTGCTTCAGACTGGAAATGCTGTATAGTTCTACCGCGATTACTTCAGCGTCCTTTACAATAGTTAACCAACGATGCAGCCCAGAGTGCCAGATAACTGTTCATTATTATGGCACGGAGTGGTCTCTGCAAGTCAGACAGGAAAAGTGGGTACTATCAAAATTAATTGTTTAGTTATTTTCTGACCTGATGGTATTTGCCATCAGGTTTATAGTAAGGATTTCCACAGTCCTTACCGCAACCGAAGTAGTCGTCGTTCACAGAATACCCTTTGAAAATTGAGTGAAAGTTGAGAAGTTGTTCTATGTTACTTTGTTACCCAGCTACTTATAATGTCCGTGATGAAAATAAACATACAATGATAAATTACCTGATACCTCATTGGCAATCCACATGCAATATACCCTTTGTATGTAACATAAACACACCAGTGAAATAGCAGAGAAAGTCTGAACATTAGAATTTTCAACCACTGTCACTATCATGTTATCATAAACGTAGCAAACAGTTGATTCTGAACCCACAACATAAGGTTGAGATTTTTGATAGTTAAGCTTACAGTAGTTGAGTAATTACAGTTGAACCACCACAATCAAATTTATTCAGGTCAAATAGGTTAAGTTATTTCACCTTCTGTTCTCACCAGTTTTAACTTCCTATCAAACATGTAACTGTTGACAGAGAATGCACATGAAGGCAACCTGACCCAATTGCTATTGTGGGTCCGTCACCCTATAGTTTTTGACATTGAATGACAGATCTCATAGAGAAGATATAAGGTTTACCCTTGAGTTGACTTTAGCTGGTGTTTGTATAGCATAGTTATAAAAATCTACGGTCAGCTAGTAGTTAAACCACAATCTACACATCATTTAAATTAACAAAGTAGATGCAATCAAACCATAAACTTCAGTTCCGATTTTTGTGTAATCGAGCAGCACTGAATATCATAACATAATCAGAATATTGACATGAAACACTGATTGTCAGCACTGGTTTGTTTGTTCGTGTATGATATGCGTGAACTTTTACGCCCCTAATATATGAATATCTCTTCACACATAAGGAATGAGAAAAAGTTCGTACTGTTATTGTATGACGTAGTTCGCAATATAAATCACTTATGCGGCATTTTCTAGATATTACTGACTCAGTCAGTATTGTTTTCA
Source organism: Paragonimus heterotremus (assembly GCA_013368495.1). NCBI lineage: Eukaryota > Metazoa > Platyhelminthes > Trematoda > Plagiorchiida > Troglotrematidae > Paragonimus > Paragonimus heterotremus. The sequence goes on from LUCH01000146.1 coordinate 98,990, forward strand.
CCTGACTGAACATAATAGTTTCCACCGCTGTCGTGCTAACCGCCAAGGTCAAACGTTTTTCATTCGACCGTAATATGGAAGGCGGTCTTATAAATCAGGATTTTACCACAAGAAGTTATTCGAAAAATTTCGTGGTAGGAGTAACGACTGAACGCGCGACACAATGCAACAGATGATGATCTATTCCATCTATCGGATACTATCAAGTCAGATGAAAGGAACAAGTTTGTCTTCACAAATCACACCATCAGTAGTGTGAGCTACAGGAACCTGCTGCAAGAAGACTTACTATGGATACTACCTGGCCAGAATGAATAGATATTTTAAGAAGTTGACATTTCTGTTCACTGTTGCAGGTCCCTGTCGGATATGGATATGGTGTCCATTCAGGCGATGCGGTAAAACGGATGGAGGTTTCATGGGAAACCTACCTAATCAAAGACTGAGTGGTATTTGATAAAGATTATTTAGGCGACTGGTATCGAGAAATGAGTATAATAGATTGACAGCAGGAGTCTTGCTGTATCTGTGGCTAGGCTGGATTAGGTAGCCGATGCCAACTGCTTCTCAGCATTTGTATCGACCACGAGCATCTGATCTTTACTATCGAGCGATGAAAACTGGTTTGTTATGAGGTACGTACGTTTCGGTTAATTTAACTACTTGAAATAAAAGTTGCTGTTTTCTGTTCATACGAGAATATGATCATTCACCTGTTCAGCTGATAAGTGGATGACAAATTCTTAATCCAAGACACGCCACATAAGCAACCTGAACTGAACGACCTACGAAGCAGTTTGTTTTCATGAATGGTCAACGACGTGTTCGACAGTCTGGTAATCCAAAATGCGCATGAAATTTACGCTTGCTCAAAGTTTGATGAGCTCTTTTCTTGACACAAATCCAGAAACCTTTCGAGAAAAATAAACTGGGTGAACACTGGTTTATATTTGACCTGAAAACTGTTAATCCATCTTAGCCCAGTACTGCCGAAGGTCTAAGAAGTAAATCGGTTGATATCACAGAAACAGATTATGTTTTCGTTAATGTGACTATGAAACTAGTTTACACGTGAGCAGTTTCAATTATCTGGCCAACAGAAGTATTTAGTCGTCTGCTTTTCTTCCAACTTGATGTGGGTTCGAATGAGGTGATTTTGGCTAAAGAAAACCATATAAGTGAGGTGAGTAAGCCTTACTAATGAAAACAAATCCATAACTGACCAACACTTTACAGGCTGTAGCTTATCGATGCTTGAGCAGTTTGAAATTATCTCTGACGTTCACTACAAATATATATGGGCCTTTTAATGACCAAGAGTTTCGCCAAACAGTCATAACTCGAATAACTCACTGACGAAAAAAAAAAACGCAAACAGTTCCGCTTGATTTAATTGTACATAACGACATACAGATCCACAAAGACCAGTGTGACAACTTCTAACGCCACTAAACAAATGACTCTTCTGAATTAGTACGTGGTTCAAGATGAACCTCTGTGAGTTTATACAACAGTTTTACGGTTTTCATTGATAACTCCTTCATAACAGTTCCAATCAGTGATACAACTGACTGCTTACGTAATTCTGTCCAAAGCCAAAATTTCTCATATTAGTTGAATATTCCAAGAACATTATTCTCATGAGAAAATAAAATACCAGATCTCTTTTGGAGCAACTTGACTACAAATAGATTGGTGCTGCGAAGAATGAATATCTGCTCCGCTTAAGGCTGGTGATCATCAGTTTGGTACTAATCGGATAGTTGTTTAAAAATATTGCCGAAAACTGTAAACTAATCATATTTCATCTTTCATGAACGTTCACTTTTGTGTTGTATTTCAGCATGTCCAGTTGGATGTATTTTAACCCAGTTTTTTATCTGAAATTGAAAAGAACAAAGGCATTATAATTCCGTGTATTTCACTAACTGTAAGCCATGATTTCCCGTGAGCTTTATTTACATTCTAAGGGCTTTGCAACAGACACCTACTGACGCTATTTGATAAGTGCTTTCAAGTGTATACAAAAGCGTGTTTCCCGATTAATACGAACAAATGAAATGTATTTATCTATATTGTATGTCTTCTGACTGTGTTAATGAACTGGATCAAAGTGACTTACTGTCCAAACTTATGTGGCTCATAAACATATTAATCAATTTTTCATTAATAACCGAATTTTTCATTGAAAGACGGATAATATGCAGAATGTTTTGTGTACTGTCACAGTTTAACCAAGCGCATCTCTCAACATAGTTTAGGTTATGAAAATCCTTCTAACATTAAGTCACAAAATACTGTAGGCCTGTTAAACTTCTACTGAGTACCATGCCTAACTAACTGTCTATAATTAGGGCAGGCCCAACGTGTCTTTGCACAACGTGATCAATATCTTCAGCAACAAGGTGATATTGGGCTGTTAAGTTCTGACGGAAGTTGACAAAGTCTTTACTGCCCCAATTTGTGTCGACTGGGCAATCTTAAGAACACTGGAAAACATTTTCAGCCGGTTAAACTCACATTCAAAGGTAGCGGTGTGTAACCGGCATACAGTCAGCATATTTAAAACTAGTGTACTCCAGTCTACGAGCGAATCTTGAGTTCATTGCTTAAAGTTACCCTCAGCTAGCAAAGTTCTCCGCAGTTTTTCTGATAGTTATACCGCACACCCAGCAAATTTTTCTACAGTTTCGTACAGCTTTGTTAGTTTCTTTACGTGATCGAGTAAAAGTCACTAATTTTCGCGGTAACCATGACTGAAGACAAAGTAATTTACTGAAATGTCAACTACGGACATCAGTCAAAAAATACTTATTCCACCATCTCTCTTCATCTGGATTAACAGCTTTACACAACTTAAATGTATAATCGTATTCAATGTGAAGTGATGGATACTACTGATTAATAAACTAACGAAGCCCCGTTGATTAGCATCCAAAAAGTTATCTGTTTCAAACATTGCCAAACTTCCGAGAAATCTATAGAATACCGCAAATGACGGATTATGAAAGTTACTGGATTTTACGGTTGCAAACCCATAATCACAGTATTAGGTAGACCGCGAAATTCTTGTACTATGGGAAATCATCGATGAATGGCTACATTGCGGTCCGCAGAAAGTTTACAAAAAGTAACGAACCAAAAGCAAAAACATTAATATTCGAACGTATCTGGGTCAAAAATTACCCTACGAATTATAACATGGAATGTTATATTGAACTTTTAGTGAATACATTTCTAAGGATCGTAAAGATTTTTTCGCTTCTTTCTTATGGGAGTGAAAGCAACTCAATCCACTTAAGCCCTAGGCCGAATTTCCAAGAAATCCTGGTTGTGCATAATTTCTCCTGTTTGTTTTTGTAGGAAGTTTCTTTCATAGTATTATGGATAGCTCCGAGATTTTGTTGTCTTAAGAGTGGATTTAGACAGTCAGAATTAGAAATCTGATCTAAAAACCTTTACATTCGATGGAGTGATCTGAAACCATCGTCAGCTGTTAATGCCAACGTTGCTGAAATCATCACCTTAAATAAGGCCGACTACTTAAGTTGAATGAATGCACTGTTGGTAGATAAAAACAACGTACAGAGCGAAAAGGACAAAACAGCAGTTACTGAAGTCACTAATGAAAGCAGATATTTGAAACAAAAGGATCTGATAGATTCTGCAACTTTCGGAGGAATCCGATTAGTGGCCACTGTAATTCCTATGCTGTAGGGGCTGTCAAGATAAATAAAACAATGTAACACTACGACCAATTTTGGGTATGCGCAATTCTCTGTATCTTGTGCTGGCAAAATGGCTCTCCATTCTGTTAGAGTCAGTTACGGAAGAATTAGCGATTCGTAGCTTGAGTGATTTCTTCAAAATTGTTGAAACACTAAACCAGCTGGACCTAATAAACAAGCGTCTATTCTCGTTTGACGTCACATCCCTGTTCACCAACAGCCCACTCAATGAAACGATTGAGTGCCTCGAACACTATACTGGAAATAATGAAAATAGCGTGGAAATACCAGTAGAATAACTAAAGCAGTTACTTTGTCGCTGTACACACTATGTTCAGTTCAAGTTGTTAGGCATTGTATACCGTCAAAATGCTGGGGTCGCCACGGGGATCACTACTATGTCTACCGTTGGCTGATATCTACAGCAAGGCTACAGTGTAGTCCATTAGCCGATCAAATACAATAAATCCCCTCTTAAAAGCGTTATGTAGACGATACCACCTGTGTGGCGAATGAATCTAAAAGCCTCAATGACATACTTACTTCAACTCTGTTCATAAAAATATTCATTTGACCCTAGAACCCGACTCACCCGTAGGTTTAACGTTCGTTGACGTACTTATGTCTCGTCGAGGGGATAGTACAATACAGTGGAAGGTGTATCGTAAGACAAGTTGGACGGGCCATTACAGAGACGTCGATCGTTTTGTACCACTGACACAGAAGAGGAATCTAATCTGATGTCCGATAGACAGGACCATGAAAATATGCTCGAGTGACACCACTGAACAGAAGAGAGTTTATATTTGATACAATATTTGAAAGTGGCTATCCGGAGCAGTTTAGTCACAAAAATGTGCTGATACGAACTAAAGCAGACAAACCGCAAATTGCAGAGAAAGGTCTTTATATTTATGTGTCCTTCAAGAGTGATAACGTCACTGAAAGCATAATGAAAAAGCTCAGTGTGGTAAGTGATAAAACATACTTTGCAGCCTAGTTACATGCTCAGTTTACCTCCACATCAATACTCTACCGCCAGTTGAAAGATACATTGCCTGTTCATGTTACCTCTTATTGTGTTAAACGTTTCGTTTGTTCCTGTGGAACATTAGGCCCCACAACACGGTGATTAGCCGAACGTATTCGGGAGCACCTAACGGTGTGGCTATCGCAAAGATCGACAAGGCCCTGTATGTCTGCGGTCGTTACGCTTTTGATCGAGTTCAAGCCAATTTGCCGAACATGTGGATTGCAATCGAGGCAGATCAAAGGTCGTATACTGTCAGTTACAGAGGCCAATACAATTTGTCTACATTTAGCATCACTATGCGTCCAAAAGCAGCTATTCAAAACGTTGAACCTTCCATGACCGTTTACGTAAACCCAAGATATAACGATTACATGGATGTGACACTCCTCATGCAGACTTCGTAAAGTTAACAAAATCTTCTGACCCAAACCAGACAGACACTACTAACCAACATCCCTTTTCCCAGTAATGTTATCTATCGCTCCCACTGACTCCATAGAAATATTTAGCCTGATTATGAAACAACGAAGACGAATTTGTTTGCTGAGCGTTTCTTCTGATGATTAGGTTCGGCATATTCATATTTGGCCAACATCACCATTGACAAAATATCCTAATAGAAAACAAAAACTTTGAGCTGAAGGCCATATTACCTGGATGGATCAGTGATCGACGGTATCTTTTGAAAAAAAATAATTTCGACTGCTAAAACCATCACTAACATTACTTTTGTGAACAACAAGCCTTTTTAAATGGACAACCTTGTGGAGGTGGCAGAATATTTGTCTGGAGAGTCACATGTTTTACACCAAAGCTTAAGGTTGGTGTTCATTTCAGGGGTGGCAGAAAGATCGGCTACTTATTCAAACACTCTCCTTTCAGCTGCTGATGTTTACAAACTATTTTTCAGAATTTACGGTTGTTTGACAAGACATTTATCATATAGTTGTGGATGAACTAGTGCAAATTAGCAACAGATCAGATAGCATAATCTGGCTGTCTGTGAGTCCCGTTTCTAGCAGGCTTTTAAATTGCAGCAATGGAATCTATCTGTTGAAGGGTCAGATGTTTGATAGAACGAAATTTGGAATTATAATTGACAGCTTCAACAAACATCGAGTTGCACGTTCAAAGCGAATCGGATGTCACATCCGTTTCACTTAAGGCGTTGACACGAAGGTAGGATAGGCTTCACTCATTTTGGGCAGCTACCTATTGGTCGTTTTCATTTTTATCACATTAAATAAGTTCTTAAATAAACTTTAATTTTCACAACAACCACGTAAACATACACAGAAGTATTCAAATTTCAGCGAATAAACAGGTGACCTTGAAAGTGAAGGACCGTTTTAAAACTTCCGTGAAAACTACGAACAATCGAAAATGTTACCCAGTTTATCAGTGTATAACACAGATTGTCGTACGATGTCACAACGTTTAACTTGAAAATTATGTAATTTTTAAATCTCATGATTGAGATTTATTGTGTTTGGAATCAGAAAGGATGGAAACAGCATTCTTTCTAACAAAGTTACCTTGGAAGCAATTTGTCCGATAATTCCGTTCCATTTCCCATCCGGTAACTTCACACCGTAATTGTGATCCATTTGTTCACTAAAGTTGTATTGCAATTCAAGAGCTCGTGCAATATCTCTAAACACTTCGATGCTGTATCCTGTCCAGCCATTTTCTGTCTTGATCACAAACGGTGGATCCTATTGGTTAAAAGTATTGAGATCACATCAAACCTTTAATTCAACGTTATGTCTGCTGCACAAACAGAGTATTATTTAGTGGGAGGTTCAAACTTTGATCTCCAGTAATGTTCTAGTTGGATAATACAATTTTCCATCCACTTTTTAATAGGCACAATAAAACGCAGTCATTTTAATGTTACGTTACGTTTTTCTACATAGAAAATTCACAAGGAGGTAGAAAATGATCAGTTACTGGCACAAACCCTACGGAGAAACAGATATGTCAAAAATCATCTCACACTAAAACATTTCCTATTAAAAAACTGGACAAGCAGCAAATAAATCAATGTACTCGACGGCTCGGTTGCTTGTTTCCATTCCTGTTCAGCGTGAGATGCATGAAGCCCATACTGTAAATCAGTTATCGTCAGTTAACGCCAACATACGATCTTATTGATAAAGCATTCAACTTGGTTTTGAGCAATAACCAGTGGACACTTTTTCGGCGTACAGTTGGTTTAAACTATTGATCTATAGCGTTGAATAGGCAAAATCTACCTCAGTAAGAGAATGTCTAGCAGGAATTAATCCGCTAGTATGCTGTTTCTTGTTCTATATGTACCGCACACGCTTGTTGGCATAGTAAACCACGCCATACAAACCACAAGTTACATAGAAAAACCGGTTTTTATCGAGCTAATCTCCTATTTTTTTAATTGATACTTGAACGATTTCTTCTTGACATGCTGACTTTTCAGTCGAAGTCGTACTGTTCTAACCAACCTTGTTTTCAAAAAGAGATTGTTCACATTGTAATGGTCTCATTTGAGTAGGGTGTGTCTTGTACAACTTGTAACTGTTAAGTCTCAAATATATTGTGGTCACCTGCGTTATGCAGATGAATACACATAATGATCACATTCCTTATGAACTTTTAATGACGCTGTAAATGTTCGTCTAAAGTTTAGTAAGTCATTCTAAGTTCAGTATGTGGTCTTTATAATGGTGTTCGTTTTCAAAAATGGTTTGTGTTCGTCACATCATGTTAAGCGACTAAAGCAAAAAGTCTTCCTTAATGGAGTGAAATGCCCCATATTCAGGCCGTTCTTCCGTTTGATTTCATCTGAACAGCTCGCTGAGGCAAATAACTCATAATACTGGCGTCTTTCATAAAACCATTCGGACAATCATTCGTACAATCATTCGGAATTAATAACAGTTGTCTCATTCCCATAAACTCTTTATTCGGACCCTTTCGAAAAAAGCACTAGGCTGGAGTTTTGATCTTGTTAGAGCGCGTCAGTAGTGCGTATGCTTGCCACGGTCAGGATTAAAACTACGGCCATATTTTTATGAGGTAACCCGGTTGGCTACAATGCCATTGAACCCACACGACTGAATCACCATGAGTGAAGTACGCTTGAAAGCCAAACTAAATCAATATATGTGAACGCTCTCCCATATTTACTTGCCAGTAATTGTCAGATTTCCTGTTCACCTCGAGGGGGTACACAGTAACTGTCCTGGTACCTTCAGTTGATTGCCCCCTAACTAATATATCTCTGCAAGTTGAAGTCACAGAGACGTCGAACTGTTTAGTGATGTTCTGAATGCAAGTGAATAGTGACGCATTTCTTAACGTTACCAACATACTGTTGGCCATTAGATATGCTTGTAACGATTGAGAGAAACGCTAGTGAATAGACCGCAGTGAAGTTGGCTTCATCAACCCGAAAATTCCGGAAGCATTTTCAAGTCAATGTCACCTTATTATTACCAATGTAACAGCTGGTCATGTCTGTCACGTGTGAAGTTCCTTCAAATCAGAAACATACGAACTAATGCGGCATTTATTCGTACTATGCAATTATCTCCTACTAGCTGAGTAAGTTTAAGCCATGTTCTCTTATGTGACCAGGTTACATTAAATAAACTGCCGACTAATGATTAGCCATTCTGGCGTTTCTATAAATTCGGGTTTCAGCTTTTGGCTTCCTTATTTCACATCATACGAACGTGCTGAACACTATCACACGCATTTTCTTAACAATTCAGTCGAATTTTGCATAATTTCGCTTCGTTATTTAGGGGACGGCTCACTAAATGAGATTAGCTCCAGGAGTAATCTGTCCTCTGATTTCTGACTTTCACTCTGTGTTATTATGAAACTCTGAGTCATAGAATGAATGTAGATGACGTGACAAAACAGGATTGCAAAAGAATCACGTAAATCACGTTACTTTCTTTCGTTTTACAAAGTCCCCTAGCTGCATATATAAATCAGCTGCATTGAAACAAGGCACTTTTGTCGTCCACTACCTTGAATACTTCAAACTAATGATAAACGGAGAATAGCTTCCCAAGCAGACTGTAATGGACAAGCTGACTTACAGGGATCACCAACACGCGAAGAACATGACGTTTACCCAAAGAAGGCAATTTTTCCTGATTTTTGATTGCGTTGAGGCGGTAGTTATAAGTTGCATCCTGAAATGAGAATAAAATCTGTTTCTTCCACTAACGTTCTGATAAAATGCTACATGAAACATTTTACTTTAGGGTGATAAACATCGTAACTATAGTGTCCACTTCCATGGCATTTCATTATGCTCACCTTCAAACAGACACCTAAGTTTGAGTATCAGTAAAAATTACGATCAACATCTCCAGCATTAGTGGCTGTAGACAGCGTAAAATGGCAACTCCAGATGAAGTTTGGTCAGTCGCACTAGCAGGACTCGAACAGGTTTACTTTGGTAATTGTGTGCCTCATATGTAGCTTGTTGTAACTCTTTGTCATGAGTCAGTTATACTAACTGAGCACATAAAAATGGAGATTACATTCAGTGTTTGTAGGTAGGAATTTGCGATTTTGTTTTTCAGATCGCAAATGGCCATTAAGACCTTTTTTCATGTGTAGAATAACTTTTATCTTTTGCTTAATCAACACGGGGGGACAAATTAATCATAGCAACTAATGCATAAGATGACTATCAGCTTTTCAACTAGTGTGACTTATCATCACTCATCACATTCATTGAAATGCTTTTCACAAGAAAAATCACTTGTGTCATTATTCTGTACTCTTAATAAATGTGTCGTCAGAAACGGAATATGTCTAAAACGAATCGACCAGAGTTATCTCCATGTGTGATAAATATCAATGTAACAGTGTTCAGTGAGAATTAACAATGCTTACCAAATCTTCACATTTTTGACTGTTTTCTATTCCATTCACTTCACAACGCCAAAGTCGTAATTTGGCATTGTAGTTAAATAGTGAGCCATTAAAAATCAGTTCTCCGGGTGCACCAATTCGGGCAGGCAACTATGAATTGACCATGGAAGTGAAATGAAAAGAAGGCTGAAAGCATTCAAGAGAAAGATTGCCTCAACAATCACATTGATACGGTGTGGTATACGGTTGTTTTCATCATTGTTTAAAAAATCAAGTCAAGTAATCCAGAGATTTAGCGCCTGTGAACTATGATTTCTTTAACCTTACACACATTGACAGGGTATAGTTGAAATAAGCGTGCAGTTTGTTAATAAAGCATTTCTCGTTGACAACAGTCTGCTCGAGATTGTTTCAGCAAACGTGTCACCTTTAAATGGCAACGAAGTGTGCATTGCTATCCTTTCCATTAGGGGTATCGTGTTCTTTTACTCCACCGTCTACAAATCATTCCAGGTAACCATTTTTGCAAGAGTATTGTGCGTAGGAACACATCATCGGAAATCGTAGCCCATGTACATGTTTTCACGGTTTTGTCGGTCAAACAGTTTATGAGACTTATTTTCTACATCGGAAGGACAAAGGCGCTGAAATGAATATACCGCCCACTCCAGGTTTTTTTCTCACAGAGGTTGCACTGAACAGATTCATCAACACGGCGCCGAAAGAGGACGTCCAGAAGGGCCAGTTCATTGTTACATTCAACGTTTAGTGTACACGTTACATTTGTATGGGCCGAGTTGAAAATGGCTAAGATATCTGTTGGGTTAGCGTTTTCCCCAACTACACACAGGATATCCTCCACGTATCGTTTGTAAACATCACAGCCATGGATGACTTCTAGTCGTTCCTGTGGAACTAGTTACGTGGGTTGCGCGACCAAGCGCTTATCTGAAAGTATCCTTAAGCGTCATCCGGTATGGATCAATATCGGAACCACTCTAACGAGCACCAGCGCAATTAAGGCACAGTATGTCTTTCCGTACCATTCCGTCAACTCGGCCTGTTCTTTCCGTTCGATCTACGTAGTCAGGGGCGGTCAGTCCAAAACTGTAAGATGCTGAATTTCGGTCACAACTGAGGTAACCGGAATCCGACTGAATAGCCCACCCTCGAGCGTACATAAGCACTTTGTTCAGGTATTGTGGTTGGCATGACCTACCATCCCCACCATGACCGATCAAACTGTTATGGTCGGAATGCCATCATAATTGTGACGCAACTGTATTGAAACTTTGTATCCATATGTATTTATGACGTGTATGACTTCAATTGAACTTGCTATCTGTTTTGTACGCTTCGCCATGAGAACAATGTTTCACACAAATGTCATGTATTTGACCTGACGGTGAATAATCGCAAACCAGTCTGTTCACTACATCATTTATTCTGATGACTACTTTGAGAATTCTTAACCACTGTGGATATCAACGGTACTTACAAGAGCTGTGCAGATACACAAACTACTTCATCCTTTCACTCGGAACTATAGTTTTAGCTAGCAAAATAGCAATTGACAGATTCCACGGTGTGGGATGCACGGCAGAACTAACCTAAGAGTGGATAACTAACTATGAATCATGTTTTTATTGTAAAATATACAGCCGAGGTTCATCGGGTGCACGTAATTCATCAAAAGCCACAACAACAACAACAACAACAACAACAACAACAACAGCAACAACAACAACAACTCAGTTATGTGCTTCCGGACAATTTTGGTCAATAAACACGTTCTAATAATGCCAACTTCATTTATAGATTTCGATCTTCATTCGGAAAATCGTTTCTGGACCGATTGATATATAAAGACAGAACCGTGAACGCCAAATGATATAAAATGAACGCGTTGGCTTTCCATTGTGGATGCATGTGTTTACCTGCTCCAATGTGCTATTCAGTTTGGGCTCAGGGACACGTGTATCGATTGGTGGACTTTTTTGTTTGTTGTATCTACTTACAGAAGCCTCTGATCGATTATTAATTTTACTGTAGCAGTGTTAATTCTCTTGTTAATTAGCCTAGAGGTCATCTGAACGAAACGACTATCCTGCTATTCAAGGTAAGCAATGTCATTAGCTCGTTTGACCCACTAAGGTGGAAGCGATCGCATTCGGGTTCGGCAAGAAAGTGGGCACAATCACAGTACAATCACTGTGCGATCAGAGGTGACTGCACTGATTTTGCGTAAGTGCCCACAAACTACAGACACTTCCGACTGTGTGTTTTGCTAACATATTTTTGAAAATTTCACTTTAAATATCGTTGATAATTTTTCGGAAAAACGGTTGAGACCTAGTGATAATCTATGGGCTCAAAACAACTAGTATATAGTCAGTTCTTCTACTTAAGGATAGCGATTTCTTCAGGCCAAGTGTGTTCTGATAAAGTGTTTATCAGAAGCATAATGTTATCAATAAGCAAAATTACAGATTGCTTAGAAGTTGTTTTGAAACTGTACGGTGAATTTTTGTCATACAATGGAAAAATGAGTACAAAACCTGTGCACTCACTTTACGAACTGCATTTGCGAAACGATAATACCGTGTGTTCGTGGTCAGTGTTGGTGGTGAAACATCACAAAGACTCTCGTTCATTGAAGTCAGAGCTGGAGGCCACTGATTATTCAACTTGACTTGATTGAATGCTAACACTGCTGTTTTCACAGCTTCGTAAGCAAATACTATTCTCATCTGTGAGGTTCGAGAGAAGAAGAAATGTGGCAACTTAAACGTAGTGCATCAAATGTTAAATTATCGGTTATTAGTAAGTTGTGTGTATTTTTTTATGGGTTAAATTTTAGTATTTTTGTGTTCATAATACTTGATCGTAGCAGTTTGAACCAAATGAAAATGATTTCCAATTTTTACAGGTATCGTAAGTTTCAGATTTGACTGGAATTCGTTACGGAACACTCAATAAGGAAATGACGTCGCTTAAAATCCCGTTTTTTTTTTGTTTTTGTTGTCCTGTTGGTTTACGGTAAAATTTAAGAACGACATTTTTCGTGTGACTACAAGTGTACGCTGGAATTGCCGATATCTCACTGATCAAGTATAGCGTATACCACCTCAGTAGATGTGAGTCAAGACTACAAACATCGAAAGTTGAAATGATAAACATTTTTCTGTGTTCGCAAATTAACTAGAGTTCTACGTTATAATCTTACTCTCTAGGCTTAGGCTTTTCATTTAGAAATAGATTGTAAAAGACGTCAATTGACAACTTTTGTTTTATATATCATCCTCTCATTTATCATATCTGAGCTCACGTCGGTAGATGCTATAAAAGTTTACAATAAGCAGACTGAAATAACATCTCCACTATACCCGTTGAGTAACTTTAAGTAAACAGATGAACAGCTAGCTTGAGGCTGACTATGCTGAAACGTGAAACTCAAGTGTATCCTGCAACATATGGCAATATATATACATAACATCTAAATCTCACACGCCTTATACTTGTCTTCTTGGCTCATAGATTTATTGCCCTCACCTAGTTAAATACCACAATGCACTAAACGTGAACAAATCTATCTCCGAAGTTTGTTTGCAGTAATGCATAATTAACTAAATCCCACTTACCTCACCTATAATTCATGGCTTATCTTCAAGTAAGCACTCGACAGCAGTGATACGTATTTTAATCCAGGTGGATAGATCACCGAGTTATAGGCTCCAAAAATGTTTTAAGTTGGTCAAATTTTTATCTTAAATAGATACACATTTGATCGATGAAGTTGAGATCCAGTGACTGTGCCTGTCAAGGAGAGGTTCTTATTCTAATTGACTTGATGGCGTCACCTGTCTTAAATTTTCAAATTCCGAGTATTCTGTATCGTCAAACCACATGAATGCAGACAACAACGAAAACATTTTATAAAGCGTAAGACCAAATCTCAAGGAACACGTTTTATTGTTTTCAACCACCGTTAAACATCATTCCTGGATTACCATTTCCAGAAGAATGTTTAACATCCATGAATCCTTTCACCTCAGGCGCGGTTTATCCAGCATTTTGTTATGCGCATTCCAATATCCTGACCAACCATCCTTTCACATTTATCAAGCCAGTTTTTACCGTGAGTTCAATGACAATCTATTACAGACCTCAACTGTATTTGGTGCAGGTTACGCACATGCTGGCTGCAGAGATGAAATTTTGGTGCCAGCTGGAGTTAATTTTATGCGGAAGGTTCAATCCTGACGACAAGTGCGACATGGTGTGAGTGGGATAAGTTTTTGGTCTAGTTTTATCGCCGAGGAATTTTCTTTCTTACGTTCTTTAGAAGCCATAAATTTCCTTTAACAAATACTACAAGTAAGCAGCAAGCGAAATGCTTGCATCTACCAGTTTTCGTGTTCTGATTGTTTTGTTCAAACTTCTGAAGGGAACTAACTGTTCCGAATAGATGTTTGCTTGGAAATACCCTTTGAATTCAAATACTCAATGAAGTTCGCAATGCTTCATCGATGTTTACTCTCAGACCGAATCTCTACGACCGGTCAAATTCTACTCCCCTAAAGCAAAGGGCCGCGGGTTTAAGTTCCCATTCGGATTATCTCTATCTGATTAGTCCAGAATGGAATACAACCCGTTGTGGAGTGTCTACCCCAGGTTGAATAGCACAGAAACATTGGGACCAACGTCTGTAGCATATATGGCTCTAGCCTGTGCAAACTGGCAAGCCGATATGGAATGTGTTCGACTGTACTAAGTGAGTGTAAAGTAACTAATAACCTAAAAACAACAATGTTCCCAGCCGGACCTATGCACTCTGATTGACTATCAGGCTAATTACAATATAGATTGAACATCATCCACAATTGATCGCAGCTGTCGCATTCCCATGGACTTTCCAGTCGGCCCCTTTAGAAAAGAAGCACTAGACTCGAGTTTCGCTCTCATTGGAGATCGTTGCGATGATGTGCACCACTGACGAGCTCTACTGAAAGCGAACCTCGAGTCTAGTGCTTCTTTTCGAAAGAGGCCGACTGGAAAGTCTATGGGGATGAGACAGCTGCGATCAATTGTGGGTGGTGTTCAACCCACATTAAAACCAAAATACCCTACTACTCATCAGTAATTACAATATGATAACGGTGAAAGTAGTTGCGATATGAATATGGAAATATGTTACTAGCGGTTGCGAACGGCGTGTTTGCTAGCACTCATGCGATCAGTTTCAAATTTTGAGTCTGGATGCATATAGGCCAGAGGAGGTTAAGTATCTATGTGTGATTCTTCGTAGTGTGAAGATCAGGGTTGAACGTCTGGGATTTTATGGCTTCAGTAATAGTCAGCATCAGGATTCTCGTCATTTTTGGACAATTTTCGGACACTTGGTTGAGAATTCGGATGGGAATTTTCTTTTTAGCGGAATGATAAAAGTAGCTCCATCGAGAAACACTCCAGCAGAAGACTGTTTTAATCAATGCCATTCAACGCAAGATGTTAGGTATGTATATCGAACGGCTGCATTGTACTGTTACCACTGAATGAAGTCACACAAAAACTTTAGGCTTATAGAAAAGCTGCTCGGGAAACAGATGAGTTTGTTTTTCCATTGTCCCCGGTGTTGAACGAAAATCCACTAGTCTTAACTTCTATCGCCGACCTTTTAATTAAAGTTCGACTAATCAGTGCATATGTCCTATTCACAGAGAGTGACAGTTTTCTGTTCTACCGTCGGTATTGGCTTATGAATAAAAACATATTGAGCAGCTACTCTGTACGAATACCTGTTTGGAAAATATCAGGCTTACCACTAAAATATCGGTGATGCAGATTTGTAACAGAAATCATATCGTACACATTACGATCCGTGGGGTTTTGCTTGGAATTATAACGCAACTAGACCACCAGACTGGATGTATTGTTGTCAGTCTGAATACCGTAAATTTCTTGTTAGGTAGAAACATCTCTTGGTTTCACGCCAGTGTCCAGAATGTATACACAACCACTGCACTCAGACACTTAGGTGTGGTTAATTTTTCCGAACAGCTTAATTTGGTTTGTTAATAAAGTCTAATGCATGACACAGAAACGTCACCAGACTAGATGAACCACTTGTAGGTTTGGTTGGCAAGACGTAATCAACTAGACGAAGCGGAATGTAAAAGGACGTGAATCAGGTAAGTGTACATAAGGATCGATGCCAGGTTCAAAGAACAGCTGCCTAGAAATTTTATCACTATGTTCTGTCAGAAAGGTCGGTCAAAGGGCAAATTGCTTCGATAAAATTAGATAAGGAAATCTAATGCTTGACTTGTTAAAATCGTCGGTGTGGACTAGGTTAAAATCTGACACTGTACTATTCTCGTTGAAATACCAAGTAATATTCCCAAAATAGCGTCTGTGGAGTGTAAATTACTAAAACGTCATACTCAACTGATTAGTTTTCACGTTACTTATAAAAACTTCGTTTAAAAGATGTTGCAGATGTGAGCGTATCGTCACTCCACCTCTCAGATGGTAATATTCCGAATGAACACTACTTGTGCAGAATGCTGACAGTTTTCTTAACTCACGCTGTGAAGTGTTCGCACACTTGTTATTGCGTTCAACCTAACTGATAAGATTGATCAAACTGACCCACGTACCCACTATAGACATGAGAAGGGTGAGTTGCAAATTATCTACTGAGTGTTCAGGAATCAACCAAAACTGGCGAAAGGCTGATGGAATAGTACCCCAGGGGTACCTTTAAAGAAAATTAGTTTAATAGTCAGGCATTTATGTTGGATTTGTGATTCTCTGTTACTCCCTCTTCTTATTCTAGTGTTTGTTTAGGAGCCAGACAAAATTTTAGCAGCGCACGTTCCTCATAAGTAGACGCAACAACAGAAGCTTCTAAACTACACTGTGTAATTGGCTATACTGTTGAGTGACTTAACTTGGTGGGAGCGCGAAGTCAAGTGTTATTGGAATTTGTGTACACACATTACGGGCAGTCGGATAAACACATTAGTTGATAAGTGTCTTCTAGCTTAGTAAATGGTGATGTCATAGTTAGCCACGCTATCTTTTAAGCGTGCTATTGTTTGCCTCTGTAGACTTTTGTTCTGTTTCATTCACAATTTAATGGGAAGTAACCCAACGTTCAATAGCTCATACTACTTAAACATGAACCATGACAATAACAGGACACCAACCTGGTCTACATCTGCTCGGGACCAGTTTTGTCCAACCGCAACTTTTACGCGTCCCAATGCCTCATGATCCGCTTCTTTCAAATCATGTTTGAGGCAGTAGAATGTTCGTTGAGCATTTGCTATACCACATCGACGCTTTCCTTCATCATCTTGGTAACAAAGCAGTTCGCATGTATTCATATTCAAGCTTCCATCGTAGATAAGCCAGTCGGTGTGCAACTGCTCTGCAATGATTGGCCGATCGCGAATTGTGCTCAAAATTGTTTTCATTGTGGACGATCGGATTTTTACAGTCCACAAATCAGACTGAACAATTTTGTGCAGTTTAGTAAACAACTCATACAATTCTTTAACATCTATCGGTGAATCCAGTTTGACGAAGTATCGGCCAACAAATTCCAATTTGCCAAAATCTGAGAATAGTGAGTTTGGTCCTTTTTAAGAAAAAAAAGGTTTGAAACACTGAGTTCCGTTTAACCAATTCATCAGAGCAGAAGAAATATGTACTTTACGATACGTTAACAGTTCATTTGGTCTCATCAGTCGTAAACATGAAACATGCTAGTTATATACATCATATATATAAGGACAAACACCTTATGACAACAGGTCACCGAGTTGACCCATTAAACTCATTCAAGATGCTGTGGCGCAATCGAAACTTGAAGTTATTAGCTTTCTGTGAAGCGATGCTCATCTGAACTTACCAGCCGACTTTGTGTGCACAAAAGTGGTTGAGGCAACCTATCTGGTTTCCATGGTTGTGCTTACATAATATTTCGTTGCTTATAGGCGTGTCTAGCCCCTGTTTGTCTTTACCTTTATGATGTATGTAACTGGCATGTTTTATGTTTATGACTGACGAGAGTAAACGAAATGTTAACATATCACAACAAACGTCTTCTTTCTGCTCTGATGAAAAATAAAGAAACCTACTATGAAACACACTTGTAATGTATATCATGTTCAAGTCATGAGTAAGAACACCAAAATTTTATCACATAAACAACAACCAGTAAAAATGATGTCAATCACAGTTTATGTTGTCAACAGAACCTAAGTAAGTTTTGAATAGGAGAAATACCAGAGAAGTGTATACCAGACTACACCGAAAATAAGCAAACCTAGTTTTTATTTAGAAATATCTTGAAGTATCTTGAGAAAAATCATTACAATAGTTTGAGAAGTAAAGCAAATATAGGGTGCTAACCGGTTTTCACAAATGAGCCCTTCACTAATCTGTATGTTCTAACACTTAGTTTCATTTTGTGATATGCAAGAAAACTTTATCGTTCATATTTTGTCCGCAATAAGTAGGCTGCGTGGTAAAACAAAACGTTATAAAACGTGTGGTTAACATGTTACATCTGCAGGTGAGTTCAAATGCAAAAATGCAACTGTGTAATATGAATTCCGAAGAATCACTTTTATCATTTTTGCTGGCAACGTTACACACACTCTGCTGTGTATAGATGCATAAATTCGAATGTGCACAAAACAATAATTGTCCCTGACGACGATATTGAACGTCACAAGTGAGTTAGTCACATCTCTAGACCGTCATCCGCATTATTCTATATTTATCTTCACAACACACCATTGAGCACCGTACTAACGTTTCATCCTTGCTAGAGCTATACACTAGTGTATCTCCTTTCTACGGCACGATTCGAACTCCGGCCAAGCAGTTATAAAACACCCGCGTTGACTACTCAAGCGAATGAACTCGCATTATGCAAATTGACCTGGTTGTATACTGTTGAACTTAAACCAATCAAATATTCGACTACTCATCAGGAATAGACTTTTAACTAAGGATGCAAGTCCACTGACTGAATGTTGAAGTGCTCATCCTGGAAAGCATTCGAAATTGGTTACTGAACCACAGACTAACCCTCTTCAATCGTTTATCACGCAACATCACGTGAACGAAATATCTTATCAGGCTGAAATTAATTTCTGTCCGTCTTACGGACCAGCCTTGAACTATCTCTTCCACCGATAATTTCGCCATTTTCTCAACACAGTTCAAGTGGATAATCGATCTAATAACGTCATCGTATTGATCAGTGGTAGTTTTGTGTTGCAGCATTATACTATTGAAACTCGTCTTCTTGTTTTATGGTTCATTGCTTCCGTCATCCAGCGAATGATTTGGGATGTGTTGTCGACCCAGATTAATAAAGATACTGTGTTTCTAGCTACAATTATCTGAATAAGTCACTGCTTGTTTTATATTTTTCTACTGATATTTGGTGTTTGACATCAATAAACATTTTGATGTAGCGTGCTACATGCCGTCAAACCACAAGCGAAAGTGGTTGAGTGTTCACATATGATAATTCGGTCGTGCCTAATGTGAGGTCAATGGCGCAGTGGTAAACACCGTTGCCTCATGAACAGCATGTCCGTGGTTCAAGTCCCGGCGGCAATGACGATGATATGCACTACTGATGAGCTCTAATGAGAGCGAAACTCGAGTCTAGTGCTTCTTTTCGAAATGGGCCGACTGGAAAATCTATGGGAATGCGACAGCTGCGATCAATGGTGGGTGATGTTCAATTTGAAATAAACCAAATCCCCTACTACTCACCAATATTGTGTAATCGTAAAAACACGAATGCTCTTGAATCATATATAAGATGAAAGAAGAAGTTGAAGGTGAGTGCACCTGAGACTGTGTGCGGTGCTTATTTACATCGTCAAGCTTGACTGTACAGTCTTTAGAAAACTTGGTTGAGTTAGCCTCAGATCCGCAGCTTGGCATACAGACAACTGAAGAGTGAATGTAGAAATTTGCTAGTTACAAATCAAGGTAGGAAGGATGTTTGTATCCTCAATAAGATTACAACTGAGTCCGCATAGTTCCCGAACAGCTGCACAGTGAATGTTATAAAATACTTATGCACAGTTTTCTTCATCACTTGATAATTTTTAGTTAGAAGGGAAATGGTAATTATAAAAACATTTGTAGGAGAAAAACGGTTCTTCAACAGCTGACTGCATTTTGTAGTTAACTCGAAGCACTGGCTATAGTTGCAAGCCAGCGCCTGCTCAGACTTCACCTTCTGTTCAGAAGAGAAACACAATTCGATTAGGCATTTAATGCTGTCCGATCGGTGCTTATTAGTCAAGATTCTTTCAAGCTAATCAAGAGGAGCTATAAAAATGTTTTGGCGTTAGTTCTCAAGCCAAAATCAAATCATTTGTCGTAAACTATAAACATTATACTAATAAAAAGCTAACTAAACCAGTTCACTAGTTGCACACAATATGTACTAAAATGCACTCAGACGTTCTATTTAGTCACACTATTACAGGTAACAGCTTCAGACAAACTTTAGGACTGATGAGGTTAACAGATTAGCGAATTGAGCATGTAAATAAATAATGGGCGAAATTGCGGATTTAAAAAAATATAAGATGAACACCTTCAGAAAAACTGATTGATGATGGATTTATTTTTAAATTTCCCTAACAACCGACTTCAAAAACGAAAACATTGAACTTTGCAAGTTCGGTCATTTCATTGTCTGCACTAACAAGGGAACACGGCAGAATTTTGTGCTGATTTTTGTATCAAACAAACTTTAGACCGTCAACTTGTTGTCTAGGTGTCGTGAAATAAGCATGCAGTTTTAGTTCGTTGGTCAACTTAATTACTTGTCAGTTGGTCAAACAACACACGGTTGTTTGCGGTACTCACATACGTCCCATTTGATAGCTTTGACCGTTCTATCGTGAAGCGGCCTCCTCTGGTTTACAGTAAGACGTGCTGCAAGCTCACCGCCTATTGTGTAGTTCGCAGGAAAGAATATCTTCACCTAATTCGAGTTTTAATTCGTGGTGATTCGTCTATCTAGTGTGATCAGTTGGCTAGCTATCTGAATTTCGGATTCGAGATTCAATCTTCTTGGAAACGATGCTTACTCATAGGGACAGATTTCTTTTACCGTACCTCGAGATTTTCCATAGGGAGAAAAAAATCCCATAAATCCAAAGATTATTCATCAGCGGAATGTATTTGAAAGTTTACCACTCGAGATAAACTGTTAAAATTCGGCTTATCCGGACACACTGGTAGATCGCAAAAGCTGTCACGGAAGTTGGCAAATCACAAAACGACTGAGTGAACTGTAATGGCTTGCCGAAACAATAGTTGTTGACGGCAAAGTGCCAAATTGTACTTTTGAATAACTAACGAATAATTCCTTCTCAACTGCCATGGAATTTTCCGTTGTCATTAACCTGTCCACTCCATTCAAGAAACCAGCACTTTCCAAAAAACCCATCCGGTTGAAGTCCACCGAAGCAAGTGGACCACGTGGTTTACCACCGATTGTGCCAACCAACACGTCGATAAACCCAAAGTTGCCGACTGTTGAAGGACGACAAGCATCACATAAGTAGCCTAATTTCTCGTTATGTCATCTACATGCGTGTTGTTAAATTGTTCGAATACCCAATTCTCGTTCGAGTGAAGGCTCAGGTAAATATCAGGAGATCCTAGACGCTTGTCTATTGTCGTTCACGCTCAGTCTGGGAACCTTTGATTTGTTTAGTTCATTTTGTCCTGTGATCGTTTGTTATAAACTGAAAAACTGTGCATACGTTACGTAGACTACAGGCCTGTGTTTGGAATCACTACTGGACAAAAATTGTTCAGTTTCTGAAACAATTTTGGATTTAAACATCAGCCTTTGCGCGACTACTTTTGAAGTCGAATATTTCCGTCTGATGAGTTCAAACGTTGAAACAAGCGGTCTTGGAGTGTCTGCTTAAAAGTGGGAAACAATGAACATCACAGTCACCATTTCCAACCATTTCGGCCGTGACCGGTGCAAACTGGCAGTCCGAGGCGAACTGTGTCCCTTTACATTAACAAAGAGAAAAACAAGCTCTAACCCAATTACACACAACTTCGACCATCAAAAGCAATGCTAATACATCTGATGGATGAACTCAACCTGCCGACATACCTTCTGGAGAGTGGTTAGCTAGGTGGACGCACTGTTAGGTTGAATCTACTGTCACTTGAGCAACATGGTGGAAAAGGCGTACGGTATTAGATCTCTAGACCGAACTCTTTGGTGGTAACTTTGAAGCTACAAAACGAGATAAGAGGAATCTCAGCAAGTATATTCCTACAATCAGCCAAATACAAGGTGAAATCTGCAATGTGAGGGACACCAGTTCAAAGAAATTAATCCACTGATGTTCTTGCGAAATAAATGATTTTTTCGCCAAAAGGGTTTTTCAGTTTTATGGATTACTCACCTCCCACGAATTGTCAGGTGACCACAGTTTCTCTTTCTTCATTGCCAGTATAAGGTAAATGAGTGACTTACAAAAGAATTTCGTGGACATATGAACTATCCTTGAAAACAATTCCACGTAAATGAAGAATTTCGTTGTAAACAGTAAGGTTCCTTACTTAGTTTAGTAAATAGTGACTCAATCCATAACTAACACGATGCAAGTTCACGAGAACTCCATGGAAAGCTGAAGCAGACATCTCGAGACACAAATCGTGAACAACTTACCCAACACTTCATCGGTAACGAACACCGTATCGCTGTTTATGGTACGCAGTAATTGACCGGAGAATGCTGAAAGGGCTGCCTCTACCGCACATCCAGGGAATCGCACAGAGGGCACACCAATAGTGGCGGTTATGTGACTTGGCTGTGTTGCTGTAGGTGTGAGCTGAAACGTGGGACACTCGACTGGATCCGTCGTCATTAGCCCAGTATCCAACTGACGGGCCAGATATCGTAGGAGGCAGCGATTAACGGTGAACATTGTCAAATCCAAAATCACATCAGGATGCTTCGATGGATCGTTCTTGATAGCATCACATACTGGGCAGACATGAATAATGTTTAAGTATACTATCTTAACTGGCATATCAGACTTGAAACAAGATAATCAGCGATTCATACTATATATTTTCTCAGCAAACAAAACAGACACCAAATGGATGTGACGTTTGTTTTATCAGGAGGTCGACTACTGGAATCTGTGCTATGCTGAATTAAAGACATCTATTAAACGCCGCTATTTCAGTTAACACTGTGATCAAGAGAGACAAATCACAGTGAGAATGTCACACACAACGTTATTCAGACTTTTCTACGGCCCAACCTACAGAAGGCTTATGAGTTGATCTGGTCCCTAAACAAAGTTACAGGTATTGGGAGCTGGCCTGATTAAGCCAAGTGTCCTACAATTTTGAGGTTCATATATTTGGAGCGCAGTGAACTTCTATCACTTACACTTCATAATCTGTTGATATGTACTCACTAACTACGAATGTGAACACTTTTGTTGTCTTGGTAGAGTCATTTGACGGTGCAACCACAATTAGGTGCTTACCACCTAACTGCGCATATATTGTCTCCTCTCGAGGCGATCAGGCAGCATGACCATCACCCACAAGCGAGTGTTTGAGAATCCACATATGATAATTTGGTCATGCTCAATGTGAGGTCAGTGGCGCATTGTTAAACACAGTTGCCTCATGAATAGCGTGACCGGAGTTCTAGTCCCTGCAAAGACAAGGATATGCACCACTGACGAGCTTTAATGAGAGCAAAACTCGAGTCTAGTGCTTCTTTTCGAAAGGGGTCAAATGGAAAGTCAATGGAAATGTGATAGCTGCGAACACTTGTGGGCGATTTCCAATCTGTATGAAGATTTGGTACTGATGAGTCAATACGAAATGCTTGCATCTACCAGTTTTCGTGTTCTGATGGTGTTGTACAAACTTAACTGTCTGTCATCGCAACCACTTCCGTCATCACGTAGTCACGTGTCTATCGTTGCGAGTAAATCACTGAAGTAATTGGAACTGTACATACTGGAGGAACCTCAGAAAATAGGTGGACAATAGGTTCTGTTGGATGGGGTACAAAAAGTACAGATTGGCAGTGCTGTTGTATACACATCTGGCTTCAGAGAAAATAAGGCCGTAGTAATAAAACAGTATAGTAAAGAGAGGGTGGCTAAAGTTTTAATGACAAATATACACCAGACGTGGATATTCAAGTCGAAAACTTCATTTCAGCATGTAAACACCTGCCAACACAAACGTTAGTTGTGTACTGTGCAGTTGAAATGCCCATGGCTTCTTATCAGTAATCTAGTGATAAGTCTACTACCAGCCTCAGATAGAATGCCAAAGATTGGATGTACCTTCGTATTAGAAATGTATTGTTTATAGTTCACGCAACCCACGTGGCATTACAATTTCAACAAATGACCTTGGGGAGGATGCGTAGAACGGGAACTGGTAATATGTCTCACGAGATGCGAGGTTTGATGTAGCACTTACCACGTCAAAATATGACCGTCTGGAACATACCGACAGTATCTGGAGACTTAGGTTGGTTTGTTAGACCTTTGGGAATAAAAAGCCGAAATAAGCTTCTAACAAACGTTCTAACCTTGAGCTGCAATCCTACAATATGATGTATGTATTTTGTGTGGAATTGCTAACGAGTGTGTATAGTTAACTCTAGGTGAGACCGTAAATTTGGATCCAACAATCAGACAAACCTCAGCAAGCGAATCGTTTCGAATAACCGGGTAAGCATCCCAGTTGTCAAGCTAGTTTCTTCGTCATCGAGGATTAGCTAGCAGACAGACACAGCAGTTCAAAAACGCTCATTCTCAGGTCCCACACACGAAACGTAATACCTACATTTATGCCTTCAAACTTTTTTAGTGGTTACATCTGGAGATGTTACCTGAATGCTGGTGTGCTGTGGTTCGACATTGCGAAATACTCGAGTCACTTCGATAGTTTTCCGCTTCAGAAGTGTTATCTCCCATCGGCTATATGTTCGTCACATTAGTATGTCATACTTCATCAGAACTTACTAGTAATGCTTGGAAGATGAATAGCACAAGTAACGAAGGAACTGGAAAGCATCCTTTAGCCGCACCGGTAATTATACTATACCAGTCTTGTTACATTCTAGTGATGTTCAAACTGGGTAAAGTACGCCAAAGTCGATTATAAGTATTAGTAATGGGCCACTTGCAACAAACTATTACAGTTCTAACCGTAGAAATGTGTAAACAGATTTGATTGATACTGTACAGAAACTCGGAAGGATAACTACTGAACTAACCTCCATTGCCAAACCTGTCCATTACGCTACTGATACAAGCAGCTTAGTCATATATTGGAAATCTGTCTAAAAGTCACATTGATCATCAAGCAATAGTGCGCAGTACAAAATGGAAGTATGCCATTGAAATTTACCAATGTTTATAAAGGATATCGCGAAACCAGATAAAAATCTGTATCTGTCTTGTTGTGCTCACTTCAGTTGAAAGTGCTTGATAAGGTATAGCTTCTGAGTAATTCGGAAACATGTTCTAGCTGATAGAACGGCTGTAAAACTCTTCCACCAAAATTACAAGCCTTGCTGTTAGCCTATTTGTTGTCATTTGTATGAATCATGGTGATGTGCCTTACCGTGAGTAAGCTGTGTCTTTTTTCAAGACGAAACTGGACATGATAGAAACAGTCGCGAGGGTGTCATGATTATAAGACTTAGAGGCTATTTATGCTTTTGTTAACTGATAGCAAATAGCCAGTCTTATGTATCGAGACGCAATTTTAACGAACTTCCCTGTGCAGTCTGTGATATAGGACATTTGTGTGATGGAAGCAGAATGGTTCGGCGTTTTGAGTTTAGATGAGATCCAGTTTTGAAAAGCCAAGGCTTCGGGTTAATTCGAATCAGCGACAGAAACACTATGCCCAAAGGTGGCAAGCGCCCAACCAGCTGAGCTACGGAGCCACACCAGGAGCTCGGAAATTTAACACTTGTACCCTGTTATTCATCCATCCCACTGTCTCATATGGAATCCATCAAATGATCCAAGGGATCGAGTACTCCGGCGGAATTTCTCGAACAGCCCAAGCTGCAATTCTACAACACCACTGGTGAGCATAGAAATTGTGTTACTAATATATGGTTTGGCAGAGTTATGATTTTAGATGATACCCGGTTGTGAAAAACCAGTGCTTCGGCTGAATTGGGACCAGAGTCTTTTCGTTCGAGTTCTTTGTTTGAATCATTTTACTCGCGATAATATAAGAACACAACGAAATTGGAAAAACTAATGCTTGTGGTGTACAATGAACCAGCTTTTTTTCCATAGAAACGCTCATTTTACGTCTAACCTTCGGGGAATAACACTTGCACAAACATAAAGCAGGCACCCATAACAGCCATTCTTGAAACACCCCGATACAAAAGCACATATTGTTAGGCTTAACCAAATATTCAACATGCAAGTTGTCGAAGAGTTTGGTATAAATAAAACAACAACCTTACGTGGCCTTCAAAAAATAATGTGATTAGCCAGTGGAAAGAAACGGTAATGAAAAAACCTAGTTTTGTTGATTCCTCTTGAAACCTACAGAAATTGTTTCTTTGGACACATTGTGCTGAAATATACACATCGTTTGAAAGAAAAGTGACTGAACGAAATACGATTAGAAGCCTGAAATGCCGGCTACATGTAGATCATATTTAGACTGTAATAACAGTCACGCTGTACTCGAAAGACTATCTGATTACAGTGAGCAGAGTACAACAACGTTGGTTGCTAATAATTAAGCATAATAAAATCAACTTCTTAATAGAATATATACTTGTGTACATCGTCTTTTCATTGATCTTAATTTATCCAAATCATTATGACAACAGAGTTGCTGAAGCCACTAAACTCAAATGACAGACATCTATTTCAAAATCTACAGACGCTGACTGTTGAAGACGGGAGAAACTTTATCAAGAAAGTGAACATGACATTTAGTGTCTAACCTTTTGATGTCAGTCCTCAAGTATTCAGAGGATGTCATCGTATGCAAACCTTACATTAACCAGCCACAACGAATACAGAGAGTATTCGGTATGGCAGATGGCTATTCGACATATAAGGTAAATGACGCAAGCAACTTAATTTGTACACAGTTAATGTAAAAGTGAGGATCTAATACACAGCACTTGTCCGTTGATAAATTTGGTTTGTAAGTTAGAAATGACAGTTAAAACAAATACGCATGTAGTAAATAATTTGGACAAATCGAGGTCTTTGAAATCTCACTAAATAGAGTATGTAGGTTTTTTTGTAATCCTGTATATGTAAAAAGGCCTTATTTCTTACAAGGCCGTAGTTATTATGTGGTGGTGTGTTCAAAATATTTGTTAGTGTATTGTAATCAGTGTAGATGTTCTACGGTTTAGGAATCAAGTTTGTATAAGAGGGGCAAACTTAACAGTGTTTTATGAATATAAACTGCCGGACAGATGATTACAGTTAAACTAACCCATTAACTGGATGTTGCTCAATTGCACTGCGATTATAGCAGTAAAAAATCTCATTGCATATTTGTATAGTTGTGTACAGCTTGTAACTCCTTCCAAAAAACTTAACCCCAACGTCAATAACTAGTTGGATGTATCGTTTTGGATTTTAAAATAATATAAATGGTTTCAGAAAGCTGTGGCCTCAACCTTTCCTTTCCCTTCATAAAAAGTTAGTAAAATCTGAGATCCTTGAGTCGTTTCTGTAAAGGGAACAACTTACAGTTGGATACGTCGTATAGTTGCCGTAGGACGTTTCATAGAGAGGGATTACCAGAACGGACACAAACATAGACAAGTGTTTGAAGGAAAATGCACAGGATTTATTACATTGTTGTACTATTCCAGAGGAAATGGAGTGACCTTATTCGCCAATAATTATTCCCCACAAATGGTTCACAAAAACAAGGGTCAAACGCTTTGCCTCGTAATTACAGTCTCACTGCTCAAAAGAACACTTCTGTTGACTTTTCATAAATGAATAATTTTCGAATGGAATGTCGCTATGTACAAATCATATGTTTACTGAAACGGCATTGCTTGCCGAATGTATGTGTGTGTGTATTTTCTAGAAATAAGAGGCGCATGATTTAGACGCTGGTCTGAATCCAGCTATCAGAAACTCCGTTTTGGCAAGACTGTTCATATATTGTTAAATAGACTTCATTCTTACCGAATGTCGTAAATCCTGTTGGATTCTTAAACTTGTCCGGTATTTGCTGGTACTTCTTTTAAACAAACTTAAAATTATTTTAACACAGGACCAATCATTTATAGTTCAAACGTTATGTTAAATGTAGTGGCAAAAGCAATGGGTGTTTTGTGGTGAAATTCGCCAGGAGCAAATAAGTGGCTTCCTGATTGTTATCATTTATCCGACTCGAGTATCCTATGTATCTTGATCTTGTATAACACTTTATCAGTTGCACGTACTGAACTTAAAAGACGAAAACTAATTTGCAAATCAGTTTTGATGTCTTTCTTAGACATATTGTACTTTGTAGGATAGAAGTAGTATCGTGGTTTAATGTAACAGGTGTGCATTAATACAGTCTGCCTTTAGATCATAACTGGTTTAGAACTCATAGTAACGTTGCTCTTAGGAGTTAACTAATCAAACTACAGAAATCTTGTGATAAGGACAGATATGGTTCATTATAAGTCTGCCTTTTCGGATACTTTAACACCTAAGGATTTATCATAACCTACAGCGTCGATACGGGCCACGGATTTTCTAGATGGTGGAAACTAGACAGAAAAATATCCCTGAAAAGTTAATACTTTTTGACGAACAGAAAAGGTAAGTTCTGTAAAGTATGAAATTCTACTCAAGATTGCGTAGCAGATAAAAGCCATATTGTCAGGTAGCTGGTGAAAAGCGGCACAAGGTAGTTTAAATCACTCTGAAAACTATGTAGATCTGTGAATGGTGTTGGAGATTACTCGTACCTTTGAACAACAAATGGGCAGTTATTGTTGACAAAAGAGTCTGAGTGCACCTGATATGATATTAGCATGTTTGCCACTGGTCATCTCATTGCATTCTTACGTAGATCTGAATGCTACTTAGTGCGCATTGTACTTTTCCGATACTCATTGCTGTTCGAGTTTCAGCCAGATCACTGATGTCTTACATTAATTTTGAAGATCTTGGGTCCAATATGCTTGTAAGGTATTTGGGTTTTATTGACATAACCCCAAAATCAAGCTCGCTGTTTTAGTTCTTCACAGGTGGACTCAATTATCTAACCATTATTTTTCCATTGAAGACGCAGTTATCTTAGCAATCTGTGAAATTTCTCAAGAGGGCGATGAAGTTTAAACAAAGCCTGTGAACTGTAAATCACGGACTTTAAGGAGGGTAAGAAGTCCAGAGGGACAAGAAATGACCAAGTTTCCATAACCATTAATACCAGCCAGACAGATGGAAGCGGATAAAACTGTACTGGGTGTTGTTCTGAAGACACTGAGAAATCGTTTTCTGAAGTTTCAGATTAAGTCTGAAGGTAAACGCTCAATATGAGGAACAGTCATTTTGTTTTACCCAGCGGCTTTTCGCTGCCATGTGTAATCCATCAAATGAACAGTACAATACGCTGCCCCATCAAGGTTTCTTAGAATGTTGATTGATGAACGCCCTAGCATTGCTGTTAAATGTCAAAACCTTATCACAGTTAAGTGATTTGGACAGTTTATTGATTTTGTTGAGATCATATTTTTAAACTTGCCAGCTTTGGGGGAGCTTAAAACAGTGCCAGAACTCTGACACATGTACTACAACTGCTGGCGCTCAATACTTTGCTTTCAAATCATACCGGAGGTTAGAAAGTTACAAACAGATTATCAAGTAGCACCAACCTTTAACACGATAGGTGAAGAAAAACCCAGTGATAGCATATCCCTAAACGGTATTACAGAAAGCACTCACTTTGCATACTCAGAGTATTCAAGAATCCGGCTTCATCCGCCTCTACAAAGTAGTTCGATACGTATATCGGGGTCATGGACGGCTCGGGTGGCACTTTGCTTAGTTCCTTCAAGGCCAAGTTCACAGCAACTTGGATTTCACTCCAACCCACTCTAGTAACAACAGCTAAAAGAACCAAGTGGATATTATACAGCACATATAACGTATATGATTATTTTTAAATATAAAGGCTTTCGAACAATCGTAAATTTTTTCCTCATCTGCATAAACGTAGCACAGACCAGGTTATCTAACCACGTTAACTGAAGTTACACACAGCCCATGAACCTTGACCACATCAGCTGCGATGAGAATCGGTAAAAGTAGCAGTTTCTACTGCGTTTTACGTAGAGAAATGCAGTCTTCAACAATTCAAAACCATAATCACTTATCAGTAATCTAAGTTCAGCCCACAGGCATGAAATGAATAGGTTATTTTAAGTTGACTTAGAGGTTTCGATTCAGGAGAGAGCTTTTGTATCTTCTCTTAGTGGCATCGGGAGACTTGAGCACAAACGCTCGGATGTATTTCGAGGTACGTGGAGACATTTAGATGGAATCAAAACCCTTGCTCGGAACGAACACATGTTTCACCGACGAATCATAATTTTACTGAAAATGGTGTCTAGTTCTTTTTTAAGAAATGAGATTGCAAACGGTTTCAGTTTACTTGTCAATGTTGTGCCAACATGTGGTCTACGTCCAGTTTGCCTGTAACGTTCTCCAGTTGTTGATCCCCAACCTAGTGACAATTGTTCTGGGGATAATGTTTACTATCAATTCGTTATCTATCACTTTTCTATCGTTTCTTTGACGCTATAAAAAACATGTCCTTCCATAAACTTTGAAAATTTCTTGGCCATGTTTTTAGTATGGCCGTTGCAGGTACGAAAGAACCAAAGCAAAACAGTGGTTTCCAAATATTTCCGTCAGCAGAACAAAAGTTTTGGAAAATCCATTTTTTGTCATTCCGAGGTGCATGATTATTAATTACACATTGGGGAAAGAACAAAACTTTTCTTATAACACAAGTATACTCATAAGGTGCTTCTCAGTAGCCAATGTTTCCTCCATACTGCTTGTAGAGGTGTACCATTAAGGTTGGAAACGGTTATTTATGTGTCGACATGGCTCAGATTGATGCTTTTCATTCAAACGCGTGATTTCAGAAGAATTCTTTGTCTTTTAATTGTAGCTAATAATTTAATATCACATAACTTCAAAACAGTAACGTGAACGGAACACCGGTCTTGATAAATAACTTCATTTCCGCTCAATACAACAATAATTTGAGAGCAATGAACTTCAAGCCTCAAAAACTGATGAACAAAATAAGTAAAAGTTTTACCTTGGTAAACTGTTCCAGAGCCACTTACCTATGTGGACTGCTTCGAGTGTATGCAGACCAATCAATAAACAGCACAATAAAGACAATCCACAGAAAGCTTTCGGCATTCTCATTATTAGTTGTAGATTCGTCCAGCCGGCGAAAAAGAAAAGAAACCGTTTATCGTCCTTATCTCACCAAACACCGTAGTAGAAGTGAGTTAACATTTTCATCTGCTCAATTCTGCACTCACTCAGACAGTCTGTTGTCCCACTGAGGGATTTTTGGTTGGTTGGAAAAGCACGTGGGATTGTATGTCTTGTAGTTAAACTTCCTATGGCAAATGGTTGTTTTCAGTTTTGTATACCATAAATGTTAATAGAGACAGAGACAGGATGAACCCACTCACATGATTACATCGTTCTCTCTGGTCACACTTTGTTAAATATTCCAGTGTTGTTTTTGCTGTGTTCCAACAGTAGATGGCGCGAATCTCGCATTTGTGTAACTTAATGCATAATCTATTACGAGTGCATTCACAAAAACAAATGTTTTTAGCATGCAAAACATTTTTGCTTTTGCATTCGAATCAAAAATACTAGAAGTCTTTGTTTTTCAAGCCTCTTTCTGTTAACTGCATGTTTTTGGTGGCTTGGCTATGTTAATCACATGACCAACAGTTAGAAAAGACTTTATCGCAGGTAGTTTACAAGTTTCTTTTTATTAAGGGGTGTAAAACTCCCTGGAAAAGATGGTCACTTTCGTAAAGTGTTTAGAACACTGAGGAACAACCAGTCTTATGGAATAATATTTTTTCTTATTATTCTGACTAAAAGCTTATGCTTAGATGAATATGCTGTCAAATCGCCATAAAATTCACTGTTTACAAGAGATACAGTTCCATGCTGTCAGCTGAGGCCGTGGAAGAATTCGTTCGGCTACAGTTCGCCAATCAGCCAGGGGACTTACACACTTCCGAAGCACTCCGAACTAAGAAATGCTTCAACGTTATCAGTCACCTTCATCAAACTGGTTTACTTTGCTTTTGTCACAGCTGTTTGAGAAATCTTGCCGGGGCAGTCGATCCCCTGGATCATTTGGTGGATTCCATATAAGACAGTGGGACGGGTGAGTAACCGAGTCCACATGTGAAATTCCCGAGCTCCTGGCGTGGCTTCGTAGCTCAGCTGGTAGAGCGCTTGCCGCGTTTGGGCATGGTGTTTCTGTCGCTGGTTCGAATCCAGCCGAAGCCCTGAACTTTCACAGTTAGGTCTCATCTAAATTCATAAATCTGCCAAACTACTTATAAGTAATACAAAAATTACTGACAACCAGTAAATTAGGCTGGCTGTAACTATGGCGATTTGTTGATCCATTCTAACTGTTAATTTCCAATCGTATGTCATACGTATTCGAACTGCTGAAGTTGAACAAAGCGATGATATGGCTAGACAACCCAGTGGTTGGAACTTGAAACCTGGTATATGTTGACAGGTCACTAATCAAATAATCATCCATGTACTTTAGTATTGAACGTACGTCAGGCCAAATAATCCCCAAGCCACTTAAACAAGGGCATATCGAGCTGTGGTCCTCAATGACTGCTTTTACTAGAAACCTTCAGGATAAAACAGGATAGATAGCTTCAATGAACAACAGTGTTACCTAAAAGTCATGAGCGGTCTACAACTCTTGATTGTCCAGACATCCCTCGCAGAAGCTAGGAAAGCTCAAATATTATTTTTCTTGGTATATCGTAAGAACGTTTGCTCAATCGCATCCTTATTTTTCAGATAATTAAGAACAGCTCACAGGCATGTGATGATGAATCAGGTACTCGTCCTTTAGACCACTTGGGTGTACACTTGAACGAATCTAGAGTTTATTACGAGTCTCTTTGTTGATGAAATAATTACCTCACGGGTATTGTCCAAGGTGGGGAAGATGTGTTTAGCTTTAAATGAAATTGTGAAAATATTTTTAGTAGCATTCCAACCGTTTTCAACAAACAAGCACATCCTAATTTTTCCAACTTCTAATTTATGTGTAGATAACTCGTAGTTACTTTTGAATGCTTACTTCTTCAAATATATTTCGACGCCAACTAGACGATTTCCGTTACATAATGTGTCATCGTGTAAAAATGGTTGCTTGATCCGAAAACACTACTAAATAATAAAATCGCACTACTCACTGGCCCTCGAAAGGTCATGTTCCTGACCGACAATCCAGTTAAGCTACTGAAGGATCTTGGAGGATGTTTTGATATAACTACAATCATTAATCCGTGTGAATGTGTGCAAATAATGGTGTTGTACGTCAGTGAAACTAGAAAACTGTACAGGTGGAATGTTCGATATCTGAGCCTTTTCTGTCGGCAATGAATAAGACGCGATTTGAATATTTGCTGGTGGCACTTGGTTGCGGATACTGAGGTACTTTGATGAGCAGACAGGAGAGGAGCTGAACAAACGCTTGCGTCCAGTTACTCTCGTGAGTAAGGATACGTCTACAGGATGAGTGATAG
Organism: Paragonimus heterotremus; assembly: GCA_013368495.1. Taxonomy (NCBI): domain Eukaryota; kingdom Metazoa; phylum Platyhelminthes; class Trematoda; order Plagiorchiida; family Troglotrematidae; genus Paragonimus; species Paragonimus heterotremus. Next base: position 132,546 of record LUCH01000146.1, read on the forward strand.
AAGAATTCTGAAAGCAGGCAAGTAAAATTCTGGTGGTCAGAAGCTGTGTTAATAAGGTGTTATTTAAGCAAGTCGTTCGTCTTGTTCTTTTGATCTTGGATCATGGAACTAAGTCTGAAAGACTATGACTTGAGCGGGAGTCCAAAAGTTCGGACGAGTGATAGTTGCGCTACCGCAAATTCAAACGCGAAGTACTCACAGGAACAGAACATAACGTGACTATGTGGTATTGTGTTGCATACGGCTGAACTGAGCTATCTGTCCAGGAATGGTAGATTATCTATGAACTCACAACACACAGTGGTGGAAAGAACACAATTACAATAGTAAGATAAGTCAGCTGTTTGTATCGGTTAACTACTACTGTCATCTGGATAATCATCTGCTCTTCTGGTCATGATCCCGAGTTATGTGGCATTCTATTTTTTCCTATCTTCAGTGTTGTCAACGTTATGTGCGCTCTGTGTGCTTCGTTTGGTTCTCAGTCTAATTTTAAATAATCATTTCTTCTTCCGATCCTTTCCAGAAAACTGAAATTTAGTCCTTCACTGGAAGTCTTACTGCTTTATATTTTTAGCTTTCCTTCCTAGTTTGGATCCTGCCATTGCAGTCTCTCTCAACTTTTGTGTCCGGGAAAGGAGATTTACGCTTTCATACTATCTTACTATCTGGCTAACCAGCTCCTAGCGTGGCCTCGTAGCCCAGCTGGTAGAGCGCTAGCCGTGTTGTGGCATGCTGTTTCTGTCGCTAGTTCGATTCCGGTCGAATCTCTGACTTGGTCCCATCTAAAATCACAAATCTGCGAAACTACTTATTAATAACCGGCATTGACCTGTTGCATCACGGGAACCTAAATTTCACGCTTTGTTGTTTTACTGCCTCTAGGTTACATCGATTATTTCATGCATGGGTTTGACCCTAAATGGTGAGGTGTATGTGGAAGCGTCTTTTGGCATCCGCCTCTGAGGCAAGCTAATCCGGAGAAGGATATCGCTAGCCGTATACATATGAAAAGATCTTTGGTGACAAACTGTACAAACTCACTGAGCGCTGGGCGTTTTTATGCGTTTATGTTGATGTTGTATACATATTTTGCTTACGCAAGAACTTGTCCTGAGGAAAACACAACTGTTTCTAAAAGTCTTTGTTCAATGGACAGTGTCAAAGGGCGTGTGAAGAGTTATATCTAAGCCGACTTCTGAAGCTAGTTAACAACGCCTTTCTCATGTCAGGTCCATAATGTATTGAGATCTATCTAAGATTATGTAGTTTATCTGTTTGGGGGTGTGATTGAAGTGTCGTGATCCCCTTTGAAACCTTTAGCTGCAGCCTATCAGTAAAAACAACGACCTTTACAGGATAACATATAAAAGCTTAAATATTTTGTTGACGATGTGAACGTGCTACCAAGGTTGACATAATTGCAATGTACTTCAAGCGAAAGACTGTGAACAGCCTAATCTGTCACCCGAGAAACCACTTCGCGTTCATTAGCCTTTGAATCACAGTCGAATGGCAAGCAAAAGTTGTTCGACACAATTGACCCCAGGTCCCGTTCATGGTTGGTTCACCCAGTTAAGGCTGGGTGACGAAGATTCAGTCGAGTAGAAGGGATGCTGTTTGTTCGTTGCTCAAAGGTGTAAACTCTTCAAATCACCTCGCAGCTTTCCTCTCCATCGCAATGTCCACTGTAAACCAAACTTCAGTATCACTAGCAAATTACTATAACAGAAAGTGGACAAGTTAAGAGAGTGGGAGCAAGAATAACATCGGAAGCAGACTGACTTGTAACAAATCCTAGTTTGTGATGTACTAGCTATCTTTTAGAGCATCGATACTTTCCGTAAATTAAAGCGGAATTGAAAAAGTAGATGTCGCGTTCGAATTCGCTGTACTCGTTGGGCGTCTGAGTTCAACTTTTCTTTATCACTGCTTTAATTCTGACAACCGGTTAGTAGTAGATTGTTGGTCAGACTGTGGTTCATCACGTATACCCCTTCATGGTGGACATGGGTACAGTGTTCGAGAAAACCATGTTAACTTTGTTTATCTGGTTCTTACCTGACAATGAAAAACAGGACTCTAATTGGTGACTTGCTTCAAATTTACATGTTTACCTCTTAAATATTTAATTCAGTCCAAAAAGAGAGAAGACATATATCGCGAAATGTCAACATTTCGATTTACACTCATCAGTCGCCGAAGCAAAACCAGCAAATTTTATAAAAACTGTGTGTAACAACAATAGTTGAACAAACCAACCACATAATTCTGACCTTTCACGCGCTAATAGGTCAATCAATTCCACGGCAAGGAGATTGATTGCGTCAGCACTTTCTGTGCACACAAAACTGGCCGATGTTGTTTGATTAGCATTGCCTCGCTAATTGCCAACAGTTTCGGGTTGCGATTATATAACAATAACTTGGACGATTTGATAAGGTCAACTAGGTGACCGGTTGCTAAGATATGTTTAGCGATCGATGAAGCCAGGGTCTTCGAGCTTGTTACGGTCAGTAGGTCGCTTTTTGAAATTGTAGTTGATAGCCACTTAGAAATGTGCTCCGCCATACTTTGCTGCGAACGCCGATCTGTACCACCTATGGTAGACTTTATTACAACTGCAGTTGAACTGGGAAGCAGACTGACCGGCTGAGTGTATATCACCGCTATGAAGAGCTAAGCCCCTAGTGCCTAACAGGATGCGAAGTTGGGCCGCTGGGTAGGTGCGTTGCAACGCCGACACCAATTTGTGACTAGTGTTTTTAGTCAGGTTGTCACCTTTGAATTGAATTTTCAGAAATATGTTCTTTTCCTGCTCACTGCAGCTTACCGCTTCTGGTTCGTTCATCTTACTGTAGGGTAGACGTTATCCACCAGCGTTTCCTTAATAAACTCTTCTTCTTTCGCCAATCGATCTGCTGTGCAAATCATTCTGGCTGTGTGGAATAACGTTTTCACTAGCCCTTGTTTATAAGCAATAGGTACAAAGCTGGAGAACTGCAAATATTGTCCACTCCAAGTCGGCTTACCATCCTGACGTCTGGTTATAAAAATGTCAAATAACTGCAAGCAGTTATTAACTTCCACCTCATAGGATACAAATAAGTTTGGGTGGAGAGAGTTCAAATAGTTATAAAATGAAGTAAAAGCACAGTCCTCGATAAAAAGTAGAATGTTGTCCAAGTAACGTTTGTAAAGCAGCACCCCCAAAATTCTTTCTTGAAATTACCTTCCAAGCATTTCCAAAAATACATCTGTCAATATAGAGCCCAGTGGGCTACCTATGGCTACACCATCAATCTATCTATAGTTAACACCTTCGAACTCAACCGGAATGTTTTCTGTACAAACAAAAATGAGATCTTTAAGAAGATCTGATGGAATACTTACATGTACATTTTGACTAGAACTAAAATCACATAAAAATTCGGCAGCTTCATGCAGCGGTACGTTAGTAAATAAAGAGTCTACGTCGACCGAGCACATCATCTGTGGACTTACTGAACTGTTCTTCAAAATTTCTGCCAGCTCAAAAGAACTATGAACACAATTAGGGGATAACAATTCACTAACTTGTTTAAGAATGTCCACTAACCACCGCGTCAGCTTTTGGTATGTCGAGTTGCTCATGGATAATATCGGTCGTAGTGGGATATCCGTCCTACAGATTTTTGGTGAACCTCTCATCCTCGCTGTCTGCATGCCCGTTGGTTTCAGTTTCTTATACTGAACCTCAGAAATATACCCATGCAACATCAATATTTGTAGTTTCCTTGAGATCTGTTTCTCAATCAGGAAACTAGACCTGGCATCCATTTGGAATTTCGGTGAATCAGAAACTACCACATTCATCTTGGCTACATTGTCCTCCTTCTTCATTATGACGACACCAGAGCCCTTGTCTGGCTTGAGGAAGACTAAGCCAGTCATTTCTTTGAGTTTCTTGATGGCTCTGTAGTGTTCTGCGGACAAACAACAATGTTGGCGTATTGGGGCCGATAGAAACTTGTGCGAGATCTCAACCAACATTGCACGAAACCAGTCCGCGTTGTCCAGTGAGGCGGGAGTAAGATCTTTGACTTGCTCATATAAGTTTTCAAATTGGACCTGGGTTTGTAGTTTGTTCACTTGCTTGGGCGGCACCTTGAAATCTAAACCCAACGAAAGCACATCCAACTGAGCTTTGGTAAAGTGAGTATCCGTCAAATTGTCAATGTGTTTCAACTCATCTGTGGTGAAGGCTGACGTCCGCCCACGAAGTAGTGAATTTTCTAAGTTCTGAAGCGTATTTGCTTTGGTTTCCTGAAGTGTAGTTCGCACAAAGTTTTCGAACTTGATATGGCAAACCAAAGATAAGCTGTTTAACAAACTAGCAGAGCGTTGCTGCGTCTCGATAAACTTGTTCAATTTTTCTTTGGATGCCTCGATGTGAGAGTTAGTAATCGATACCAGGTTAACGTTATTCACGGGGAGGTTTTCTTTGGGAAACAGCTTGCAAAAGTGCACAAGAAACTGGCTTGATATCACACAGTTTTTGTAAAATCTTATCCGCGTTCGTTCATCCGTTGTTTTACACCGAACTGAAAGTAACCGATTCAATTCGCGGGAAGTGCATGCGAGGAGTCTTCGTTTGAAAAATTCAAAACATTGAGTTCCCTTAATCCATTTAGTCAAAACAGAGAGAAGAAACATATCACGAGATGTTAACATTTCGGTTTACTCTCATCAGCCGCCAACGTATATCGTTCAAGGTGTTGTCATATAATCGCAACCCGAAACTGTTGGCGATTAGCGAGGCAATGATAATCAAACAACATCGGCCAGTTTTGTGTGCACAGAAAGTGCTGACGCAATCAATCTCCTTGCCGTGGAATTGATTGACCTATTAGCGCGTGAAAGGTCAGAATTATGTGGTTGGTTCGTTCGATTATTGATACTATACGCAGTTCGTGATTTTACGTTGGCGACTGGTGAGTGTAAATCGAAAAGTTAACATTTCGCGATATGTCTTCTCTCCGTTTTAACTAAATGGATTAAGGGAACTCAGTGTTTTAAATATTCGATTACCCGGAATGATTTGAGCAATTTGTTAATGGCATAATGATTTACCCCTAGATACCGATCGATAGCACTGTTCGTGCAGTCACTTAACCCTGCCAGCATTTCATCATCACTACCGATCCGTCGAACATGGCATGCTGGTCGTCAGCGTCCAGTTTGGCTATCGACTAAAATGTGAAGAACTGACTGATGAGCCACAGGTTTACTATGAACAGTTGGATCGAATAGCATGCGTTCACAGCGTAAAGAGTGAGCGATTTTTCACTCGCGCTGGCTGTCTGTATTGCTAACTGATGGTGGTATAGTCCGTGAACGGTCCATCATCTAGTGGACTGGAGAGGGTGAATGGACTTTCGATTTCATACCGTCAGTAGTTTCATTCATAAAGATCTATTACGAAAATATTCTTTGTTAACACAGTTCCTTCAGAATGCTTGAATATTTTAAAATAAACTGACGGTAATTTAAATCGTCCTTGAACGGAAACACTGGTCTTTAACGACTATGTTGTTCTACTCTCTACGACCGTCCACAACACTGAATGTGATGGTAAGCTATTTGAGGCGGAGACAGACGGTAGCGGGTATCCATAAAAATGGATTTCTCACAAAACAAGCAGTATTCGACGACGTTCACTTGGACTGTCAATATAGAACAGGAAGTGAAAGTAAATAGAAGTGCATTGGAACAGAACTGCGGGTCACGCCTTTTTTTCTCGCTAGATTCTAGTTGATTAACATCAGTACTAACTGGCTGTGACAGCGTGATTTGTCAAAACTTTTGCATGTGTCTGTGCACTGCGTGTGAGTTGAGTTATTGGAACAAACCAGCTCCTGTTTATTCAACAATGTGCCCGTCATAATGAGCACTTTTGTTACACCTGCATCTGTTGTGGTGGACTTACGGTTCACTACACAGTAAGGGAACATTTCGGTTCAAAAAATGCTCCTCAGTAAAGTAAATTTTTCGTTACGACCACGTTTTTCAGAACTGCTTTGTAGCTTACCACCAGTTGATTTGGTGGTGACTAACGTCAGTCTTCCGATAAATTTGAATTGAACAGCTGGAACAGCGTAGATTATGTGGAAAGCATATGGGGCTCACGGGACTTCACAGTTCTCCACTTTTACAGTGTCGCCTGAATTATGGTAAATATATGGAAAAATTATGCTTAGACGAGGAATAATCGAACTTGACTGCTGGTGTCCGGCTGTTTGTCTTTAAATTGGAAAGGCAATACAGTCGCAATAAATTTATGTTCAATATGTAAGAAAAATGCATGTAAAGTTGTATTCATTTCATGAAACCGCACCCAGCGGCAGTCATTGGTTTTTAAGCAATATGTTCCCCTTTAGAAAGCAGAAAGTTACCATGTTTCACAACTTATAAACATTCTGTACTGAATTTTTTACTAGTTATCTTCACAGAAGACTAACCGTACTTAAAATTGAGAAAAGGTAACCAAATATCCAAATGACCCAAGAAATAAAAATAACTAAATCTCCAGACTGATGAGTTGACGAAACCTTGTCTAGTCGATTAGATGTCATGTACTTTGAGGACCGTACAGATGCGTTATTATTCATTCTAGGTTATAATAATCGGACTTCACAGTGAGTATTCTTGATGTGAGCCATAGTTTTCGTGTGTTTAAAACGAACGTAATTGTCAATTATGTGTAGTTGTTCCAAAACATTAGGTCCTGAATGAGCGATTGTCAATTGTTAGTATGTTGTAGGGAATGGTTATCTTCGAATTCCCAGGGAGGAAGATAATGTTAAAAGTCGAACTGGGTAAATAACTTTGTTACGAGTTGTCCGAGGGTGTCCAACCAAATAGTAGAACACTTGAAGTCGAGTTGAATATTGTCTGCAGCAAATTCTGCTTTTTGCACGCTGTGAAATTTCCCACTCTCCATATACTTGTGGTCATTTGCAGGCTTCATTAACAGGCAGATTTCAGATTATCGATTGTTTCAGTGGGTAACTTGTGCAATATTTATTTGAAGCAAATAGTTGCTTCTAATTAAAAAAACTGGTTTGTATAAAGGGTCTACATGAATATTTTAACAGGTGACTAATATATATTTACAGGAATGCTGTTCCGAACGTATCTGATAAATGTTAAGCAGGTCATCTCAGCCGAACATGCGTGTTTTATTCTGTTTGTATTTCATAGTTAAATATGCCAGAACAGAGAAGCCACTAAGTGTTTGCAGGCAACTGTTTAGTGTAAGCACTCTTCATTCTAAGAAACTGCTCAGTCATGTAGATGAATGAGTAAACACTGACGACAAATGTTACAGTGTGTATACAGTTGGCATAAAGCAGTTGTGAAAAATAGATGAGTTCATGATTAAGCATTCAAGCACTGACTATTTGGCTGACTATTAGAGAAACTGAAGGAAACGCTAATGCAAACAATATCTTTAAGCTATTCGGTAGAAAATCAAAAGAGACAACGGCATAATTATGACACAAAAGGTATAATGGAAGACAGTTGAAGACACAGGTGACATTGAACGTAGAGTAGAACACAAGGCTCGCCACCTTGGAAGTGTAATTTTTTGTATTACTGGTTGATTCCACTCACATGATTTGAACGAGTGCACATGTGAATTTGAGGAAGGTGAAAAAGGTAAAGGACAATGAGAATTATGTAGTATAAAATACTGTACAAAACGCTACACAAAGGTACAGTAGACCGAAACAGCCATCGGAAGAAAGGGACATTGTGAAAAAGAAGAAGGTTCATATAGAAACGCTTTTTAAAGATAATTATAGTATGCACCGACCAAAGCGAAGACTGCTGAATTCGACTGAACGAACATTTAAAGCACCAAGTGGTGGTTGATCCTCGGAGTGAACCTTTGCTTAAATGGATGCAGAACTCCGTATTGCCGAAGAATGTCAGTGTCGTTTAAACAAACAAGCAACTTGTGTCCGCAGTCTCAAGACACATCCTGATCACTGGTCACGTCATCGACCCAGATTGTCTATTCAGAATCCCATTAGATTATCCCGATCCAATATTCTTGTGGTTTGCTCAGACCGTCGCAGTCAATTGACTGAAGCCGACCTTGTATTTTCTGAAACAATTGGTCGGAAGCTTGACCCTGCCCTGAACTTACTGACCATTCTTAATCCACCCGCCAATTATCCATCCCATCTCAATAACTGCTCGACAGAAAAACTGTTTCGAGTTATCGCAAACTTAGTATTGACGAGCCAATATGAAACGCTTGTACATACTAGTTTTCGTGTTCTAACTGTTTTGTTCAAAGTGTCAGAATTAATAATGTTTACTGTGGAGCTTATTTCTGCGTCCCGTTTAGTTTCGTCTCAATTTGCGTCAGCAACCGAAAGAGGTGCGTTAATGCGTGAAGTCTCCTGTTGTGCCTACTGTTTCTTTTGCTTCTGTAGAGCGATTTACATAGGTCAAGCAGCACGATGAAACCATCGGTCACCATTATTCGACATAACCAAACTTCGGAACTATCAAGACCCATTCATAAGCGATCGCTGGGCGATTGGTCCAGTATGATGAACCCATCAACTCACTTGATTCAATCATACCAGTCTGTCTAACCCGAGACGTAAAGTCAAAGCAGGTTACAAGTAGTTCAACGACACGCAAAGAGGCTACAACAATCTGTCCACAGCCAACTTAACCGTACCCCATACAAGTCGAGCAAAAACAATGAACATCCGTTGGTCGTGAATTCCTATCTGCGGTATACCTATAAAGTATTTGTGATACACTTATCATGAAAGTTCAACACTCAGCGTGAACAACAGTATATAGATTTAGCCAAATTAACGTTAATAAGTATACTCCTTCACTCCATTAATGTATCGGGTAACACATCAGATGAATCTATGTGAATTCATTTCGGATTATAAATGAAACGTTCACAGCAAGCCCGTTTGTTTTGCTTCTCTACTCTTCCGCAGCTGTATCAGTGAAACGCTGGTTTATCGCTGTATCTATGCTCAGTAGTGGTCTTGAAGATTTTTCACTCCTTCCGAACCCTCAAATGCCAGCATATCGTTTCAACTTTTGTTGTTACACAACAAAATGTAGATCAGACAACTAGAATTAAATCAGATGTGTTCAAAGACGAATACCAAACCAGCAGTACCAAAACCAGAATAACTGACTATATAACTAGCGTAGTCTTTTTAAGCCACACCTGTAGCGACTATAACAAATGATATTTTTGATAGTCGTATTCACATATACATTTGTGATGATCTTCGTTTTTTTACATACTTTTGTTTTATTCAAGATATTCCATTTGTAATATCCCTCCTGGGGCTACAATGACAGCTTGTTCCGTGCCCCGCAAGCTTGACGTGTTTTCCTGTACACTCTGTTTTACAGGGTCGATACGAATACACGAGGGTCATCGCGTTGAGTCCTTGTTTTTCATTGTCGATCGGTTTTCGATAGTGACTACAGACTGGGTACTGATCTGCTGGACCAGTTCCAACATACCATTGCAATCTGTAAATGGATTTATCGAGAGTGAATTGAACCCTCTACACAGTGCTTGACAATAAGCCCAAGCTCGCTAGTCAAAGTATTAGTCTGGCAGCTGACAAATCGATCGCCCTAAGATTGGATGATCCAGTGTCTAGCGCACAAAAACCGTTTCCTCAAGCTTCTCAACTGTTGCGGACCGCTTTTCCAACTGCTCACACAAAACCGTTTGCCACTGGTCACGATCTATTAAACCACCAACTGTATATATCAATAAGTGTTGACTGCGGGTTCGAATTTGAGGAATTAAACAATTCAGACTACTTGCAATTACTTCAGCAAATGTAGTGATTATTTACGATAAATTAATAAAAGTTATTTTTGTATTTCTCCATTCCTGTAAAAAAACGTCGTATTTTTGTAACAGCTCGTTCCCTTGATGAACTTGGATAAAATAATTAGAAGACGTGAATCATGTGATGTTTTCCGGAGTAACATTTCTTACATTATGATCACACATAGACAAAGATCCAAATTTTAAAAGAGTCAACATTCCACATTGTGCTAAATGAAAAGTGTTTACCGAATACGACAACAAAAGGTTGGTTGTAGATTGTTTTCCATATGGACATTGGGATTATTGTTGTCATGTCCACCGTGTGGGCCAGCTGTAGTTTGTCAACAACAAAAAATTCTGACTGCTTTAGTAACATATTTTAGATTTTGCACAATGAACTGTCCCGTTAATTTCTATGAGGTAACGAGTTATATGTGATAATTTGAACCTGTTAAAGGTCGTGAATATCCGGAATATTAGAACGGATTTCGTGGAGTATCTGACGCTACGCGTGAACTTCGAAAACCAGACTTGCTGGGGGTATTTCGAGGCAATTTTTGGTATTTCGAGTTTTCCTTCACATTGTACACCATAACAACTGTTTCAAAAGGATTATGTTCAGGTTCATGTAACATAAATGTGTACAAGCCATTTGGATATCACATTTATACATCTCGCGACCTGATTCACAACAGTAAACGTACAAGTGAAGTAAAGGCAGGATGGTCGGTTTGTTTTGGGGCCGGCAGCTTTAATCTGCAAGAAAATGGGTTTTAAAAAGAAGCCTTTGTCAAAGGAGTGATTAAGCTGGTCAGTCGGTACAAGCCAAACGTGTGCAAGCCTTTGCGAATATCTAGGGTCAGAGTTCCAATAAACATGTAATCAAAAATCTTGATTTAAGCCGCCAGAATCATATCGAAAAAAGATACTCCGTTCTGTTTACTTGCATTCTATGACCCACGACACTCTATTAGTCGTTGCAACAATGCTGCGGTTTGCATATCTTTACCCATTCAACAAGGACGACTTCGTACGTTACACGGTCAACGGACTAAAATCAGTGCTGAACATTCTGTCCACCTCTCCCAGTCAAACTGTACACCATCGGTGAGGACACTACAAACCTATGTATCAGAGGGACTCTCATGATAGAATGTGATCGTCAAAAGCGGGACTACAAACAACATATTAACAGTCAAACCAGCGAGAGAAGCGCCATGTCTCAACGCGCCAAGCGTTCTACCAGCTGAGATATTAAGCCACAAAATGCACGCCTTCGGCTGGCTTCGTAGCTAAGATAGTAGAGCGCTGGCCGTGTTGAGGCATGGTGTTTCTGTCGCTGGTTCGGATCCAACCGAAGATCCGGATTTTCACGAGCAGTCAATAAACATGTTGTTGGTAAAGAATAAGAAATACTCTGATAGGTTTTACACTATCAGTACAGCCTTGGAGAGCGACTGTTGGTATTACAATAAGTAGGATGGCGAATTTATCATTTTTTATGTGAGACCCAACCGTGTTGTTTCGTGCATGTTATAATTATCTTTAAAAAGCGTTTCTATATGAACCTTCTTCTTTTTCACAATGTCCCTTTCTTCCGATGGCTGTTTCGGTCTACTGTACCTTTGTGTAGCGTTTAGTAGAATATTTTGTACTACATAATTCTCATAGTCTTTTACCTTTTTCACCTTCCTCAAATTCACATGTACACTCGTTTAAATCATGTGAGTGGAATCAACTAGTAATACAAAAAAATACACTTCCAAGGTCGCGAGCCTTGTGTTCTCTCTCTACGTTTAGCGTCACCTTGTAACGACCGGCGATCGTGTGGCTTCTCTAAGGATCCCGGCTGCAACCGTGTTTTCCTGCTTGTTTGTTCTGTACGCATGATTCTGTGTACGCCTGCAATAGGAGGCCTGATACGAACTCAGTGCCACTTTCTTCAGTCGTGCAACTAATTGCACGCAGTGAATGCTTGCCGCTTTCTTAACGACTTACCTATTATTCCATTTTTCAAGGTCGTTTAACCCGAACCTATTTGAGCGTTGTTTAACGCACTCGAAGGTTCCAGGCACTTTTCGCTTGGCGCGCTTTTGAGCGCCGTCGAGTGGGCTGTAGCCCATCTCGCGCTTCTCTTCTTTTCCTCTTGGTTGCAACCGTTGATCCCAGACTAGGCTAGAACTAACTACTTATCATATTTCCAAATATTGCTGGAAATATACGGTTTGTTTCCAAACCTGTGTTCTGTAGTTCGATGCCTGTTGGGACTACGTTACGATTGCTCTTCAGGAAAGGCGTATTAAATTGTTAGTGGACGAGGGTCTAACGCATACCCACTTGTCCATTACAACCTGTGTACGAATTTCGGCAAAGTTAACGATTAACGGAATCGGCCTTTATTTCAGCACATTCTGAGCTCATCTGGTCGTCGGGATTATCCTCGTTGTGACCTCCAAAGTTACTTGGGAACTACACGATAGATCGCATCAACTGGATACTTCATTCCGTGTGGTGGAACTCTAAACAACGCACCTTCACGAACTACTGTAAATCAGCTGTCCTCATTTTCAGTCACCATTTGATTTCATATTCACACTTGAATTGTACATAGCGTTTAGACCCACTACACTTTATATGAACCTTTTTGGATAATCATTCCATTGTAGTACAGACCCAAGTAGCACACTGGAACACTCAGCCGTTCCCTGAGTGATTTTTGAGTGTTCCAGTTGGAACACTCACCAAAAAACCATTAATAAACACTTTAACGCACTCTTTTTACTAATGTCGTCTTTAGTAAATTCGCAGTTTATCAGAAAATCAATCATAACGCGTTTTTGGCACAAGAAAATTTTGTTTAAACCCATCAATACGCTAAATTTTACAGCGCGCCAAGGTGGCTGCTCGTCCATGTTGAACTTCGCTGTGCACCTTGGTATGTAGCATTTTCGCCTGCCAGTTGGTTCCATCAGTGATCATGGCAAACAAGCTAAACATATTGATTATTCTGAGGTAAGTTTCGAGAATTTCTGGATGAGATTGTTGTATCATATTTATTAGCTTAGATTCCACTTCCATTGCCTGCAGGACGTGGATTTTCCACAAGTTCAGTGGAATTTCCAACACTATCCCGGATGCATTCATGAATGAACGTTTCATTTTCTGAAACAACTGTAAGTTTTCTATCAGATTGTCCAAATGAATTATTATGGTGTTTTGCTTAAAAACTCCTAACGCGTGTTAATAATTTGTTTTTTTTTATAGATTTCAAGATCTGCAATGAACAGTACGCTCTTGCGGATGTGAACGAAGAATTTCAGCGATTTTAGCGATTGATACAGGGGCTCGAGGCAGAGGCCCAAGGGTCCCGGATCCAGTCGGTTTTTCTTGGTCAATTTCAAGCGGGCGTCTGTTGGTCTGAAAGGCATTCATAGAAAACAGGGTGTAGCATCGCTCTTGGGAATTGCATTATATATCACAAAACAAGCTAAGATTACTCGTATAAAAGGTCTTTTAGAAAATGCGAGTCAAGTGGTGATTTGAAGCCGTCGCTGGATGCGCCATTGACGATCTCAACAGGAAGGCTGTTACAGAAGTTAACAACCCTATAGGAAAAGAACTGCTGCCTGAAAAAGGTCCTAGGACGAAGCTTGAAAAGCTTCCTGTTATGTCCTCGCCGACCGTCATCATTCGATACAGTGAAAAACTGATCAACGAAGCCTACTCTAAAGAGGAAGTGTGTGAAAATTAAATCACAGCGGAGCCGTCGAAATTCACGTGGGTATAGGTCGAGAATTTCAAGTCGAGACTCATACGCGACGTTTTTCAGGCCTGTGACTAGTTTAGTAGCCACGCGCTGGACACGCTCAACAGCTAGTATGTCTTTCTTCAAACCGGTATACACGACCTGATTAGCATACTCTAGGAGCGGTCTTATATAAACCCCGTACAGCGTTTGGAACGCTTTTTTGTCTATACGGGGGGAAGTGCGCTTGATCATCCTAAGAGAGGCAAACCCTTTTTTCGCCGCCATTTCGTGGTGATGCGCAAAAGATAGGCTAGACGACAACCAGATGCCCAGATCTTTCTTCAGATTGATTTTCGTGATCTCTACTGTACCCAGTACACTATGCATCACGAAGGCGTTTCCAGAATCTCCACCGAGTGACATATGTGCACACTTATTGTCATTTAGTGGGAGACTCCAATCGTCCGACCAACACTTAATCGCGTCAAGATCAATCTGTAATGCGTTGAGATCAGTGGCACTCCGGATTTTTAGGTTGTCAGCATATAAGAGAACATTGCTGGAAATGTTGTCCGGAAGGTCATTGATATAGATCAGAAACAATAGAGGACCTAACACTGACCCTTGAGGAACTCCTGCAGAAATAAAAGAGGGGGATGAAAGGTCTGTTCCGGTTTGAACTCTAAACGTTCTGTTATCAAGGAAAGAAACAATCCAGCGAAGAACCTCCCCTTGATTACCATAGGCTTCCAGTTTGTGCTTCAGGGGTACGCGTGAGACACGTTTGGAAGCCTTGGCAAAGTCGAAGAAGATGGCATCTGAGATGAGGCCATTGTCTCTGGCCTCCATCAGACTGTCCATGAAAACAAGCATATTAGTTACACATAACCGATTAGGAAGGAAGCCATGCTGGGTAGTGGAAAAAAGATGGTTTGGTAAGAAGTGGTTAAGGATGGCACGCTTCAATAAGCGCACCATCATCTTACACAGAATGCTAGTAAGCATGATTGGTCGATAACTAGCGGGAGAATGCCGGTCACCCCCTTCACATATGGGCGTGACCGCCGCCTCTTTCCATTCACTAGGGAGAATGCCAATCTGCAGTGTCTGTTTAAACAGCTTATAAAAGGGTTCTGCCAGACTAGCGGCTGCCTCTTTGAGGATTCTAGGATGGATCTTGTCAGGACCCATTGCACTATATTAATTCACCTCAAGTAAAAGACCCTCAACATCCAGTACAGAAAACTCGGCAGTAACGAGGGGTTGTCGGAAGTTCTGTGGCTGAATGATAGGGTGCCAGTCCTGCGGTGCGACGCTGTAGACTTCCGTGTAGTAGTCCCCAAATAACTGGGCCACAACTAGGGAGTCAGATGAGGTCTCCACTTCGGGAAGTCGCAAAGAAAGACCCGAAGGTTTATTTTTTCTCAGTCGTCGCATATGCTTAAATAGAAAGTTAATGTTCGTTTTAATTTATTGGACTACTTGGTAACTGCTCGCGATCCTTTTTTAAATATAAAACTTGTTTAATCATATCGGTTTTTTCACTCATTCGAAGGTATATGAATTTCGTTGCCGGTTTGCTGAAGGCAGACGGTAGATTTAACCGTAGTTGGGTATATTAGGCACTCTAAATATAGATGGAAGTTCAAGAAATCGTATTATGGGCCTGCGCACAAATTTCCTGCCGACCGTTCCCTGAGTGTTCCCAAAGTGTCGCCTTAGAACTCTCAGGGATCACTCCGGAAACGCTCAGGGAACACTCAGGGAACGCTCAGAGATCACTAAGGGAACGGTCGTGGTACTAGGGGATGTGATCGGGTTTAATTTCCCCACATTATTAATTTGCGGGGAGACGGATCTCTTACGACTAGTAACACTTTTGACAAAACATGTACTCCTATCTCCTAATGAGCACGTGACCGACGCTGCCAAGCTAGCCAGGACTAGGCCAAATGTCGGCCTGTCTTTTTATTTTGTTTACCAACCAAAGATTAGAAATTTCAGTGAATGGAAAATTTTCCTGAGACTAATTTTATCTTCCAGTAATGAGTAGAATAAACTAAGAACGGTATGTTGCACTGAAATAGATGAGAACAGATGGTTGTCATCTAGGCACTAACCCAGGTAGCACAACAGCGAGGGGCCCGCGCGGGCCCC